>ML782612.1:156772-176530 GCA_009831015.1 Picea engelmannii
ATATATATATATATGTATGTATAGACACACCTACGCAAATTCCTTGACGGATTATTGTCATGGCTTAGAGAAATTTTGCACCATTAAACAACTTGATCAATGGATTTAAATTGATCTGCATGAGGGTTCATATGATACCTTTGAAGTGCTCATTTTACACATGCCCCTGCATCGTCGAGCTCTCCTTTTCCATGACCAGTCTCGAAAAAATTCCAGTAATGTGTAATGTTTGATTTTTTATGAAGACGACATAACTAATAGAATGATCGTGAAGATTTGAGCTGACCCGCACACCCATCTGACCATATCCAATGTCGATCAAATCTGATCCTGCGTTCTTTCAATGAATCATAAAATTTATCAAAACAATGTTGTACATAATGTGTGTCGTGTGCTCGATCATCACTTATATAAAAGTCATATTCTTTAATAACATGACGATTGTTGTTGGTTCTTTCTATGTTATCAAGACTCCGTTGAGCATGTCTATATAGAATGTGGACAAATATAGTGACTTGATATGAATGGTGATATTCACTCTGTATTTCTTTTTGTGCAGTGAATGTGTAATTCTCTGCAAAATCAACTACAAACAAAATTGTCCCTGGTGGAAACACTTCACAGGACTGTTTGAATTGTAGGTCTTTCCATCAAGATCTATGTGAATGCTTGGTGTATTTATAAATTTCTTCCTCAAACTTCTTCAAAAAATCTATCACACAGATTTATCTACTTTCAAATCAATCCTTTTGGAAATAACATTTAAAGAATGTGGAGCCATGGTGTTGATATATTCATATCTCTTCCAATTGAATGTTATATTAGAAAATGATTGATCATTCATATCAATAGGATACTTTGAGTGAAACAAAATTATATTTCCACAACGATCACATTTATTTCAACCAACACATTTTTTTTGGTAAAATAATTCATCACCTTCTCTTTCACATAGAATTTCAGATATAAAAGAACAAAATGTGGAAGGAGGAGTTGAACTTGGCCACAAAGTTTTACCAAAATCAAGAAAAGGGTCATAATATAACTCAAATTCCACATGATAATAAAAACAACAAGTGTCACGAGCAATGATGGGTCTAACAAACCATGGTTTTTGTTGCACAAATGTATTTATGAAAATTTTAACTTATTTGTGCTCTTCTTTGAACTTATTGAACAATTATATTTGTGTCATTGGCAATATATGTTTTGGATTTTCTTCATAATTTTTTTCATGCTATTCCTCGTCGCAACACATCCCTTGTATGTGGTGAAACACGAGATTCTGTCAACCAACAATTACGGGCCAATTCTTTAACATTTTTTGCAAGTCTATCTTTGTAGGGTTGTCTAGAAATAATTGTCCAACAAGCCACTTCATCATTTGCATCTATTTGCAATCAAATTTTTCTATGTTTGTACAATGTTTTTCTTGACGTTCCCATTGTTTTTTCCATGTGTCATGTCAAGTGATATTTTATATTGCTAGATGAAACAATTGTTGTTTGTATCACTCTACATACAACACTGAAATATTTTTTTCAAGATTTTCCAAAAGATTTTAATACACTAGTTATATTGTCAAAGACATTCTCTTTCACCTTTGTATCTTTTGTCGACTTTTGAATACCAAATAATGATGTAGCTTCTTTTAACTTTCTTGACTTTATTAGACAAAGTAAAAGTTGAGCTTGTACTGCTACTGATTCATCTTTGAAAAAAGTATTATACATATTTCTGTTCTGAGGCTTTTGCGACCATTGTTTTGATCAGAGAATTCTTTGCGATTAATCCGAAAGAATTCTCTGATAAAAAAAACCTATGCAATTAATCCGAAAGAATTCTTTGATCAAAACAATGGTCGCAAAAGCCTCAAAACAGAAATACTGACCCTGTACGGACAAGATACAACTGATAAAATATGACAATTTGAGCGGATGCATTTGCAGGTAATGAGAAGGAAATCGGATATAAATTTTCTAAAAAGATGTAGGGACGTCGATTTTATGCCTATTTTTACCATAATCAATCATAGACTTCGCGATAAGAAAAATGACTATATTTTTCACAAGGCCAACATTTCATTACTCCGGAATGAAATTCAGAAAGCAAGGATTAAGTTAGACAATTTATCATGTAAACTTCTCGCTCTTCACACTACTCTAGAAAATATCATCCAACCACCTCTTTGGGCACAAATAGATGCTTGCTCCTCCCTAAAAACCGTGAAAATTGAAGAAATCATTGTAAACAAACAATGTAGCAAATTTACTCGACTAGAAAACACCCAGAAACATGTACAAACGAACAACATGCATGGTTTTCCTCCTCACCAAAACGAACACTCTCATACTCTCCACGATAATATTGAAACTCCATCTTCCAGCAAAATTAACACTTCCCAAAAGAACAACTTAAATAATATTATAAATAAACTCATGGTTTTTAATAATAACCCTAATCTTCAATCCAAAAACAACACTTCCGTTATCCAAAACAGTAACCACGCTGACCTAGAATACAATAATAATAACATTAACATAAACTATAATAACCACAGTCTCTGTAAATCCCCAAGCAACACACGTATAAACAATACCATTTATGTTGCACCCTCATGCAATTCCGATAACAGTCGCAGTAGTGACCAAAACAGTCCCTGTACGAACTCTATAAATGACAGTTATACCCACGCAAACAATAACCCACACAATACCATTTATGTTACACCCTCATACAATTCTGTTGCACCCTCATACAATTCCGATAACAGTCGCGCCAATGACCAAAATAGTCCCTGTTCAAACTCTATAAATAACAGTTATACCCACACAAATAATAACCCACACACCTCCATTACTCAACAAAAAAATCAGAATGTGCCCTCAGACAATTCCGATAACAGTAGTGGCAGTGACCAAAACATTCCCCGCACAAACTCTTTAAATAACAGTTATACCCATGCCAAAAACAATAACCCGCACACCTCCATTACTCAACAAACAAATCAGAATTCCAACTACAATAATAATAACTACATCAATGATAGCTACAACATTAATACGAATATTACGAATAATAATATAAACAACGACCCTATAGTGAATAAAAACCACAGCGTTGAATCCCATTGTAATAATAAACCAAATAGTAAGGACAACAAAGATTTTGAAGCAGTTAACCTACCCAACACCGACATGATTTACAATAATATCGTCAACCCAAATCTAGTCCTTAGCATCTCCAACAATAATAATAAACAAGTTAAAAACTTTGAGCGTAAGACTAACCAGGTCAAAAACACTGTAACCAAAAATTTATTCATCAACCTATCACACCATCCCATCGATGTTTACACTACTAAAATTCTAGAAAAAGGTCTTAACTTTTCCATTTCCCCCCACAAAATTCCTATTGAAGATATCTTATGCAACATCGAAAATAGTATTAAAAACCTCTCAAATAATGTTAAAGAAGAAATTATACAAGACTGCTCAGTAATTCTCCATAGAGTAAAACCACCAAAGAACAATATCACCAAAGAAGAATTTTTGGCTCTAAAAACCCTAAAAAATAATAAGAATTTAGTAGTCCTAAAAGATGACAGAGGTGGGGTTGTTGTCATTATGAATAAGGAAAACTACATTGAAAAAATGTTGGATCACCTCAATAACAGTGGAAGTTATAAGAAACTCAATATAACCCCCTTAAATAAGATTGCAAAAGAGGTTTCCAATGCCATTAAATTAAGCAACATAAATGACGATGATAAAAAGAAATTGATTATTAGATGCCCCTCCACCCCTAAGATATATGGACTTCCTAAAATTCATAAGGAAGGGGCCCCTCTTAGACCCATCATCAACACAATAGGCAACCCTACTTATCAACTTGCAAAATACCTAGCTCATAAACTCAAACCCTTAGTCGGAAACACTAGCTCCTTTGTTAAAGATTCCTCTTTCTTTGTAAACAAGATCAAAAACATTAAACTTGACAAGGATGACATCCTCGTCAGCATTGATTTTGTTTCTCTCTTCACTAAAATTCCCATTGACGGAGCAATGAAAGTCATCAAAAACATCACTGACCTAGGCACTGCCAACTTAGTTGAGCATTGTTTGAAATCCACTTTCTTTAGTTTCCAAGGTGACGTTTATGAAAAAACCTGTGGGGTCACTATGGGATCCCCCCTCTCTCCCATCATAGCCAATTTGTTCATGGAATATTTTGAAAGAAATGCCTTAAACTCCTCACCCTTCAAACCTAAATACTGGAATAGATTTGTTGATGATACCTTTGTCATCTGGCCCCATGGTTGTGACAAATTATATGAATTTGTGACTCACCTTAATAAATAATCCGATCACATCAAGTTCACTATGGAGGTTGAAAATAATGATAGTCTTCCTTTTCTAGATGTTAGAGTTACAAAAAGACCTGATGGATCCTTATCCCATCAAGTTTATAGGAATAAAACCCACGCTGAACAATACCTTCATGTCGATTCCCATCATCACCCCTCCCAAAAACTAGGTGTTCTAAACACCTTAGCCACTAGAGCTTTCAGAATTTTTGATGATGAACACCTAGAGGAAGAGAAAAATCACCTCCTCAATGTTTTCAAAAATAATGGCTATAAAAAACATCAGGTAATGAAAGCCTTTCAAAATGCCACCAAAAAACCTAGGAATAAAGAACAAACAAATAACGATGTGTCTAAGGTTTACTTACCCTACATACAAGGAACAACAGACAAACTTGTGAGGATTTTAAAGAAGAAAAATATTGGGGTAACTTTCAAACCCCTAAACACTATTAGGAATTCCCTTAGGTCAGTCAAAGACTTTGTTGATCCCATCGAACATAAAGGCGTCTATATGATCCCGTGTTCATGTGGTAAACAATACATAGGAGAAACATGTCGTTCCTTTAGAATTAGGATTCAAGAACATGCCGCTGACATCAAACACAATCGCACTCGTCCCTCAGCTCTCGCAGAACACTCAGATAAAACTAAACATCAAATTTGTATTGAAGAGACCAAAATCCTTGCCAAGATAGATCACTATCACAATAGAAAATTCAGAGAAGCAATCAAAATTGAAAAACAACCTAATAATCTAGATAGAGATGATGGATGGAAAATTAGTCAAAATTGGATACCTACCCTAGCCAATATGAATAATTCTAAATATTAATTTATAAACATTTTCCAGTCAACTCTTATTAAATAAAAATTTAATAAACAAACAAATAATTAATTATAAAGAATTAATAAACAAAAAAATAATTAATTATTAAACAAACAAATAATTAATTATTAAAACAAACAATTATAATTTCTCAAATTTTATAATTCTTGATTTCATTTTCAATTAGTCAGCTCCTTATAAAAACTTTTCAAGTATTTATATACCTGTTATATCCCTTTTCCTTCATTTCTCACAAACGTTTTCCTAATGATGGACCACACTAGCTTGGTCCGAAACATCGAAAATAAAAAAACCTATTATACATATTCTTAGTTCGATATCTTATATAATGCTTAGCTTCTCTTCCCAAATTTGTTAGTATCAACATTTTATAATATTTCATCATCAATGTTGATAGATTCTCCTGCATATTTGAATTTAAATTTTATATTAAAAAACAAAACTTGAACATAAATTCACTAAACTATATACATGTGTTCATCTTGTATTATCTAAATTTATGTACATACCTATAGGTGATTCATTTTTTTCTTCAATTTCGGTTTCAACGTCTTCATCGACGTTATGAGATAAATCTATTTATGTTTTTTGAAAAGCATCAAATCATAATTACAATCAATTATATTAAACAATATTTTAAATTTGAATTCTATACTTTTAATATAGACAATATGTGCATGCATACCTGGTCGAACTTCTTCTTGTTGAAAATCTATATTTACATTATCATCGTTTCTTTATTCAATATTTGCACGTTCTCATTTATTTCTCCCATAATGCTCTTTCATTTGATCGTTATGGTGAGTTTCATCTTGAGTGTGATCAAATTTTCTCTTGCGCAAACTTCTGTTTCCCATGAGTATAATTATCTATAAATTTTTTTAACAAAATCAACATTTCAGAATAGTCTCAGAAAAACTTCATTGTCACAAAAATTATTAAAAAATAATATCAATAATTTTATGTTCAACAAAGGCTTCACCTTGAAAAAATGATCAACATTTATCTTTCAATATATAAATCGTTATTCCAATAAAAACTTGAACAAACATCAATTACCTTGTTCAAAAAAAACGAAAAAAGATGATTCGAAACTTTGTTTAGATGCTCTAGAAAACCATGAAACAAGTGATGAATTGTGTTAAATGTATTCGTCCGAAAGCCTATTTATATGATTTGGCGTGAAATGAAACTATACGACATGTATTTACATTTTTTCCGGCCGACAGAATTCACTCAACCATCTTTCGACTGAGAAAAGGATTTTTCGGCCGAAAATCTTGGAAATCGTTTAATTTTGATGGATTCTGTTAGAATTACGTTTTTCGGCCGAAAGATTCTTTTAGCCAAAAAATAGCGAATGGGACTGTTTGTAGGAACCAAAGAATTCCCTCTAACTTACCTGAACTTTGGAGGTTGTGGAATCCTACAAATACTCATAATTTGTTTTCGAAAATGACACCAACATTTGCAAAATTGAATCTACTTTCAATTCCTATAATTTTTTTTCATTTTTTTCATTTTTATCTAATTTTATTTAATTTAAAAAAAAAAAATCACTGCATTATATTTTTAGCTGACATTATGATTCAGTGAAATGAAATATATGTATCTCTAAAATTGCATAGTGAAAAATTTAGAAAAACTTATATTCAGAATCCTTAAACTGTTCTTTTCAAAAGGGTATTTTTAGATTTTACTTTTAAGTAAAAATTAAGATAGATACAAGGTGGGGGAAAACACGTGTTTAAAATCTGCAACATTTTCATCTTGGTCAACTTCAAGAAATTCTAGAAATTATAATATTCATCCGTTAGATTCAAAATTATAGTCATAATAAAATAGAGTCTATGTAGATTGTTGTAGTATATTTCGTTTGTTAAAAACAAAAGTCTAATAATAGATATAGTGTTGGTGGAAAAAATAACTCATTATCATTCCTTTCATGTTTAAGGAACATATCGTTAAACAATTGTCAAATTGACATATCAAATCTTCGTAAAACAAAATTGAAAAATAGTCATTGGAAAGATAACAAAAGTCTTCACAAGTTTTTTTTTTACTGTAATGTGAAGTTATAAATAGAAAAAATACTTTTGTATGCCGGAGGTTGAAGAACTTGTGAAAATATAGTTTTTTTTCTCATAAAACAAGAAAAATAGACACCCATCTTCATGATTTCACCCTTGACAATATCATTGTTGAGTACAAGATGTCCAATATGCATCATGATGTTCTGACCACATTGTGTTGTGCTTAAGTGTTGTAATAGTGTCTTTAGACATGACCCTTTTTTGTCTTCAAAATCTATTTTCCTCTTAAATGATCTATATTAATGTTTATATCTTTTGTATCAGATTCCACCCAATCCCCAACATGGTATTAGAGCTGATTGTTTGAAACCTTGCATATTATCCACACACCTTATTGAGTTCGATATGTTGTATTATTGACTTTGAGCTGATGGTTTTCTGATTGGAACTTGTTCAAACAAAATATTTCTATCTAGATATCAAAGGTGGCTCTGAAGATAAATCTTGTAATTCTAAATGAATCTAATTATGCAGTATGGGCACCAGACATGAAAATCTTGATGAAGAGTAAAGGACCATGGAAGTATATGAAGACTGTGATTCCAGATCCAACAAATAATTAGGAAAATTTCATTGTTGATGGTAAGAAAGAAGACTCTATGGGGGTCATCATGACCTATATCTCATGAGAGATTCATTTTGACATCAGTGGAATTGATTTCCCTCATCAAGTATAAAATAAGCTAAAGTCATCGTTTGATAGAGTATATGAAAGCCACATCATGAGGTTAGAGAAAGAACTGATATCTTTCAATCCTCATTCTTTTGATAGAATAGAGGACTATCTATCCAGTGTAAAGGAAATCCAATTGAAATTGGGAAAATGTGAAAAGAATTATCAAATGAAAGATGGAAAACTCATTGAGCTATTCCTAATGAATTTGAGAACCCCATTCGATGTGTTCGTGTCGAATTTATGCACCAATTGGAAATCACACAAGGAATATGGTAAAGATTAAACCTTTGAAGCTTTCACTAGTCTCTTGATCACTCATCAACACATACTACTTGAAGAAGGAAAGATTCGTGGTAAACATCAAGCCCACTTTCTCAAGGGAAAGGGAAAGTCAAATCATAGGGAAAGAGGATAATTTGGTACCCCTACATAGAGACCTAGATGCCATGACCATAAACCTAAAGGGGAAACAAATGTACCCCATCTAAGTCGAAAGAACAAGACATTTCAGTATTGTGGAAAGACTTGACATGTGGAGAAGGTATACTAGAAGAAGAGAGACAATTTAGAGGAGAAATTTAAACACCTTGAAGGAGACATGTCTTCTTTTTGTTGACTCATTGTTGATTCCCCTTTCAAGTTGGAACTTCTCAATCCTTTTTATCTCATTCTGTGTAGAATGAATGGGTAGTCAACTCTGGGTGCACTCATCATATGGTTAAGGATGCCTCCTTGTTCACTTCCTTGAATGATGACAAGGAGAGGAAGATTTTTGTTTCCAATGATTTTTCTCTCAATATTGATGGTCGGTTTGATGTTTCCTGTTGACATGGGGAAATTTTCAACATTTATCATGTGCCAAATCTCAATGGCAATTTGTTTTCTATTTCTCAGTTAACATAGATAGGTAAGATTGTGAAATTTTGTCTAGATCGATTCTTTGTTTGATATTTGAATAAAGGTCATTCGATTGTTTCTAGAAGGTTTCTCGACTTGAAGGATAGTATTTATAAATTCTATGATAGGACTCGACCTGACATCAAAATGAGTTCTCTTGTTTCCCACACTAATGAGAAAATTTGTACTTGGAATGAATGACTCTAACACCTAAAGTTTTGAAGTCTCTAGTCGATGGAAAATCAAAACATGGTTGTTGGTCTACTTGAAGGAGTCTGTAAAGGTTGTGTACTTCACAAGCATCATAGGGCATATTTTGACTATGGAAAAGTGTGGTGAGCATAGAACCTCCTAGATCTAGTTCACAATGATGTATTCTACATCAACCTACCTTTCCTCAAAGGTGCAAGGTATATCCTGAGTTTCATTGATGATCTCTCTCATTTCATTTGGGTCTATTTTATGAAGAATACAAATCTTGTCTTTGAAAAGTTCAAAAGTTTAGAGCCTTTGATGAAAATCAATGTGGCTGACCCATCAAGTGTCTGAGATCAAACAATGGTGGTGAGTGTGTAAATATCCCTTTTGAAGAATACTTTAATTGATATAGTATTGAATGGAAGTGGTTAATTACTCACACACCTTAGAAGGATGGTGTTGTAGAATGCAAGAATTAGATGTTAGCTTAAATGATTAGATGTCTTTTCCGGGCCAAAGATATTCCTCCTCACTTATGGGATGAATTTGTATATTGTGAAAACTATTTTCTCAATAGCATGTCAACTTGAGTTATTCCTTCAGTGACTCTAGTTGAACGATGGTGTAGAAATAAGCCTTCAATCCTACACCTCTATGTGTTTGGATGTTTTTCCTAGGCTCATATTTTTTATGATTATAGAAAGATATTGGATGCAAAGAGTCATGATTGCATCATGATGGGCTACTCTAAATAATCTAAATCTTATATATTATCACATATATTTGTCAAGTTCACAAGACGACCAAGTATTTTTTTGCATAGGTAACGTCCAAGCGCAACATTCAAAAGAACTCCATTTCAGGCTTGGAGTACAAGCAACGGGCGGGTCTATTTTTCAACGACAAAAATCCCAAGAGAAGTTCAGGTCAAGCACCATGCATGCTTCAAATATGACGGGCATGATTCACTTCAATAATTTGGGTTTCAGGAGTTTTAGCTTCACCCTTATTTCCTTCATCCATAGTGCTTTCTCCATAAGTCCACTAATCTCTGCCATGTGTCCTTCCATATCTGATGGTGGTGTTTTACTTTGGGAATTCGAGTTTCGACAGTTTTAGCTTCTTCCCTCTCGCCTTCATTTAGATTTTTTTCTCCAGAATTCCATCGATCTCTGTCGTGTTTCCTTCCACATCGAATGGTAATGATTCACTTTGGAGCTTCAATTCTATATGCATACCCCCACCCCCCCAATCTCTGAAGTGCCCAGGTATGTGGCGTCCTCATCAATTGTGACATGCGGCATCCATCTAGCGCTGACACATGGAATCTCTAACATTTTTTGGCATTTCATACGCCTATTTTTGAGTGACACATGTCACCCATCCATCCACGACAGGTCATCATGCTGACGTCAGGTTGCCATGTCAGCTGTGGGTGATCATCCTTGGGGAAGTATTCTTGTTCAAAATTAGTGCCATTTCCATGCGTTTTTTAATGGATCCTAGATTTGGCGAATGAATAAACTTTACCAGTGGCGCTAAATTTAGCAGGTGTGCCCAGATCATAGATCACAACCAGATTAACGACCACGCTTCATTTCGGGGATGCAACATGCTTGAACAATAAAATTCTTGAGCAGTCCCAAAATAAAAAATGTGGTATGGAAAAAGGGCTACGTGGAAGAAGGTGGTGAATAGCAGGCTCAAAAGCGGTTTGGATCCAAACCTCCTTTGACAACCCCACAATCACGTGCTTATTCAACGTCAAATCTGAGAACAACACATAGAATCCCCCTAGGCATTGAGCCTTGTCCCAATCCCGAGGAGAAATTAGTTAATGAAAGAAATAACTAGTAGTTGAAACCTCGACTAACTCCATAAATAGAAAGCATGGAGGGTCTGGCCGTGGAGACAGAAGACTGTCAGCCCAAGGTACCACAAGGGGGATTTTTCCTACAGACCCATATTGATCTAGGTTTTCTTCTGACAGAATGAACAAGACAGCTGAAGGACCTTCCTAGAAGGGAGAAAAGATGCGCAAATTGGATACACACAAGAACAGACAGTGGGGAGACACAGATGTAAAATCCTTGGAAATGATGGCCAGTTCGCGCTCCTAGTGGTTGTCCACTGTTTTGGGTATAAATACATCAATTGAAGAATATGTTATGGTCGATGGTTGAGTAGAACTCTCTATTTGTAATAGTTTGATCGAAGAGTTTTTCTCTAGTTATGTATGTGACCTGAGAATTTCTCATTAATAGAAGTCATTTTCTTTCATCATCTTGTTTCCTCTTGTGCTAAAATACTCGTGCATGGATGATCCAGATGAGATGTTGTAGTTTTATTGTAATGGAGGTTTGATTATAATGTTGCTATGATCTATTTCAGTATTTTATTTCACCGTCCTATTTCCTCTTATGTTGAAATGCTCTAGCATGGATGATCTGGATGAGATGTTGCAGTTTTATTGTAATGGAGGTTTGATTATAATGTTGTTGTGATATATTTTAGTATCTTAAACTTAAGTTAAAGAGTTCTCTTGTGCCTGATTTTTTCTGCACCAAGCTTCTTGAAGGATAGATGCTCATGGTAGAATTGTCCACTTCCCTCACTAAGTCTTCCTTCTTCTCACCTTTATCCTTAAAACACTGATTAAAGTTAATGAGACCTGAGACTTTCTCATTAATAGAAGTCAGTTTCTTTCATCATCTTGTTTCCTCTTGTGCTGAAATGCTCGTGCATGGATGATCTAGTCGAGATGTTGTAGTTGTATTGTAATGGAGGTTTTATTATAATGCTTCTTTGATCTTTTTCAGTATTTTTTTTCACCTTCCCATTTCCTCTTATGATGAAATGCTCGTGCATGGATGATCCAGATGAGATGTTGTAGTTGTATTGTAATGGAGGTTTGATTATAATGTTGTTGTGATATATTTCAGTATCTTAAAATTAAGTTCAAGAGTGCTCTTGTGCTTGATTTTTTCTGCACCAAGTTGCTTGAAGGCCGGATGATCATGGAAGACTTCTCCACTTCCCTCACTAAGTCTTCCTTCTTCTCACCTTTATCCTTAAACCACTGACTAAAGTTAATGAGAACCTCATTTTATTATGCATTGTTAGCCCAGTTTTCTGTGTTAAAACATTCTTATGCTGAGCTTTGTCCATTTGAACTCCAATCATAAACCTTCCTCCACAAACCATTTTGATGGGTATTGGGCTTATCCTCTTGCAATATGAGGGTGACTCTCAGTGCTAACATTCTTGGCGACGTTGTCGGAGAATGAATTGAAGACATTTCCTTGGGATTGAATGACAAAGAAATTATGATTATGAAGGTGCATGAGAAATCAGTACCTTGAAGATTGCAACTTTTACCTGGTGACTCCATTGTTTCAGTTGTGGCTCTCAAAGGCAGACACACAAGGTCTATCTACATCTACCTCTGGAAACACCTGAAGCTGACCCAGAGAAGATTATCAAGAAAGGAAATATTTCTCAAGAAGGATTTTCAGTTGCTGTTCTAGATTGAAAAGCTCCCTGGGAAGAATGACATTGCACAGTTTTATCTTTAGATGGTGAATAAAGTTGGAGACCTTCAAGACTGCACATTCTCCATGGATATTCCATTGTTTACAATCTGAGGGTGACTCTCAGTAATAATATTCTTGGAGTCACCAATAGATTCTAAACAATGGATTTGCCATGGTGAATGTGCAGGAGTTAGACAAGTTAATTGGCTATGGAGGCTATCCTGTCTGGGAGGTTTTCCCCACTCAATTTCTCATCCATATCTAGTTATCCACATCTTGTGCCTCAAATTGATGAATGGAAAGATCTATTGCCAATATTTTATGAAGGTGAGAATAAAATCCCTATTGAGAATGTTCTAGAATTTCATGGTTTGATGCAACAACTTGAAATCCAACATGAAGACATACATATGAAGTTGTTTATGTACTCTCTTCAAGGAGATGCTCGTATTTGGTATCACTCTCTTGAGATTTCTAGCATTTCTTCACTCGAAGAGATTCATGCATCTTTCAATATTCATTGTCAAAAGTTTTATTCCTCTGAGTTAATTTGTCATAGTTGTTTTGAGGAGTATAAAGACTGTGTTTAGGATATAATTGATTCTTATGAAGGCTGTGAGAATGAAGAAGATGCGTTGGATGAGGAATTAAATCTTTCTCTTCCATGTTCATATGCATTAGATGAAAACTTTGTTTGTTGTCTCAATAAGGAAAGTGTAGAAATTGAGTTTGTTTTGGAAGATGATACTCTTTGTAACCCTGTCTCTAAAAAACCTAGATATGAGAAGCCTATTTTGACTCATATGGTGATGATAAGATATTTCTTCTTGGATTGAATCTTGAAAGGAAGTTTTTGTTTAATAATGAAGAACAATTTTCTCATGTTGGGTAGAAGATACCTCTTGGTATGTCATTCAAGGCTCCTCCTTTATTTGATCATTATGGAGATAGTGATGAAGATGCTGAGGTGTTTTTTTTCTTAGAAGTGAAAAGAATTAGCGGCCAGCTTGCTAATGAAAATGAAATATTTTACCAAGAGAAACATGATAAAGAGAAATATCCATTAATTGATATACATGAGAATATTTCTTTCCATCAACTAGCAGATGTTATCAGAGAAGATAAAAGAGAAGTGGATCAGCAACTCACATCATCCATTCACTCACCTGTGCTTTCCACAGACATTCAAACATATGTGAGCAGATGTAAAGCAGAGTAGAATTTATGTTACCATCCCAGTAAGTTTTATCTCCTATTTTATGAACCTGTAGGGCAGTACATGGAGTAGCATTTCCTCAATGTATTGAAGCCTTCAAGATTTATCTTACCTTCATCATTGGGAGGTAATATGAAGAATGCAATTAATTTGTTGTCACAGTTTTATTGTCCCTTGTTGACCAGTGACAAAGTAAATAAGTTTTCATTTAGGAAGCTACTTGAATGACTCTGGTGGAAGTTTGTTTTCACCTAGTGCATTGTAAAAATTAGTTAGTTTAGGATTGTACATAAATAAGCTCCTTCTAGAGCATGTGTGTTTGCTTTATTTTTAATTTGAGTAGTGTATATGTCAGCCTATTGTCTTCAACAAATTTTATCTGAGCTCGACTCCACAACCTAATAGATAAGGCACTGGAACTACTTGTTCTTGACAACTCACAGGGAGCATGCGATCCCCTGTGGAGCCAAATTTTATCACATAAAGTTGTCAAGGTCACATGACGACCAAGTATTTTGTTGCACAGGTAACGGCCAAGCACAAAATTCAAAAGAAGTACATTTTTAACTTGAAATACAAGCAGCGGACGGGTTTATTTTTCAATGGCGGAGATCTCAGGAGTAGTTCATATCAAGAACCACACATCCTTTAGATCTGACGATCATGATTCACTTCGAGAATTCAAGTTTTGGGAGTTTTATCTTCTGGCTTCTCACTTTCATCCAGAGTGTTTTCTCCATAAGTCCACTGATCTCTACTGTGTGTCCTTCCAGATCCGACGGTGGTGTTTTACTTTGGGAATTTGAGTTTCGAGAGTTTTAGCTTCTCCCCTCTTGCCTTCATCTGTAGTGTTTTCTCTAGAAGTCCATCGATATTTGTTGTGTGTCCTTCCACATCAAATGGTCATGATTCACTTTGGAGCTTAAATTCTATATGTAGACCCCCTCGAGCTTTGAGGTGCCTAGGTATGTGGAACCCTCATCAATCATGACACTAGAATCCATCTAGTGTTGACACATGGCACTCATCTCCATCATTTTTAGGCATGTCATCCACGTATTTTCAAGTGACACATGTCACCCCTCCATCCACAAAAAGTAAGCATAGTGAAGTCAGGCTACCACATCAGCTGTGGAAGATCATCCTTCGGGAAGTATTCTTGTTCAAAATTAGCGCCATCTCCATGCATATTTTTAATGGATCCTAGAGTTGTGGAACGAATAAAATTTAGTGGTGGCACTAAATTTAGCAAGTGCACTCAGATTGCATATCGCGACCAGTTCATCGACCACGCTTCATTTCGGGGACACAACATGCTCGAACGATAAAATTCTTGAGTGGTCCCGAAATCAAAATCGTGGTATGGTGAAAGGGCTACGTGGTGAAAGGTGGTGAATTACAGTCTCAAAAGAGGTGTGGATCTAGATCTCCTTTGACATCCTCAAAATCATGTGCTTAGTCAATGTCAAATTCGAGAGTAACAGGTAGCAGCCCCCTAGCCATTGAGCCTCGTCCTGATCCCGAGGAGAAATCAGTTAATGAAAGAAAGAACTGGTAGTTGAAACCTTGACTCACTCCATAAATAGAAAGCATGGAGGGTCTAGCCATGGAGATAGAACACTGTCATCCCAACATACTAGGAGGGGCAGTTTTCCTGTAGGCCCATGCTGATCCAAGTTTTCTTCTGATAGAACGAACAAGAGAGCTAAAGGACCTTCTGGGAAGGGAGAAAAGATGTGCAAATTGGATACATGAAAACAAATATAGTGGGGAGACACAGATGTTAAAGACTTGGACATGATGGCCAAATCGCTCTCCTAGCAGTTGTCGACTATTTTGGGTATAAATACATCAGTTGAAGAATATGTTATGGTCGATGGTTGAACAGAGCTCCCTATTTGTAATAGTTTGATAGCATAGTTGTTCTCTGGTTATGTATGAGACTTGAGACTTTCTCATTAATATAAGTTAGTTTCTTTCATCATCTTGTTTCCTCTTGTTCTAAAATGCTCGTGCATGGATGATCCAATGAGATGTTGTATTTGTATTGTAATGGCGGTTTGATTATAATGTTGCTATGATCTATTTCAATATTTTATTTCATCGTCCTGTTTCCTCTTATGCTAAAATGATCATGCATGGATGATCCAGACGAGATGTTGTAGTTCTATTGTAATGGTGGTTTGATTATAATGTTGTTGTGATATATTTCAATATATTAAACTTAAGTTCAAGAGTGCTCTTGTGCCTGCATTTTTCTGCACCAAGTTGCTTGAAGGCCGGATGCTCATGGAAGACTTGTCCACTTCCCTCACTAAGTCTTCCTTCTTCTCACCTTTATCCTTAAACCACTGACTAAATTTAATGAGAACCTCATTTGCTTATGCATTGCTAGCCCATTTTTTTGCGTTAAAACATTCTTATGCTGATCTTTTTCCATTTGACCTCCAATCATAAACCTTCCTCCACAAATCATTTGGATGGGTACTGGGCTTATTCTCTTACAATATGAGGGTGAATCTCAACTCTAACATTATTGGTGTCGTTTCTAGGGAACGAATTGAATTCCTTTCCATGGGATTGAACGACAAAGAAATTCTAATTTTGAAGGTGCATCAGAAATCAATACCTTGAAGATTGCATCTTGCACCTGGCGACTCCACTATTTCAATTATGGCTCCCAAAGGAAGACACATGAGGTATACTCCACATCTACCTCTGGAAACACCTGAAGCTGACCCAAAAATATTATAAATAAAGGAAATCTTTCTCAAGAAGGATTTTCAGTTGTTGTTCCAGATTGAAAAGCTCCCTGGGAAGAACGACATTGCACAGTTCCAACTTTATATGGTGACTGAAGTTGGACACCTTCAAGACTTCACATTCGCCATGGAGATGCCATTGTTTAGAATCTAAGGACAAATTTCAGTATTAATATTCTTGGATTCACCAATAGATTCTAAACAATGGAGTCACCATGTTGAATGTGCAGGAGTGAGACAAGTTAATTCGCTATGGAGGCTATCCTATCTGGGAGGTTTTCCCCACTCAATTTCTCAGCCATAGCTGGTTATCCGCATCTTATGCCTCAAATTGATTAATGCCAAGATTTTATGAAGGTGAGAATGACAGCCCTATTGTGCATGTTCTAAAATTTCATTCTTTGATGCAAAATCTTGACATCCAACATGAAGACATACGTATGAAGTTGTTTATGTACTCTCTTCAAGGAGATGCTTGTATTTGGTATCACTCTGTTAATATTTCTAGTGTTTCTTCACTCGAAGAGTTTCATGCAACTTTCAATATTCATTTTCAAAAATTTTATTCCTCTGAGTTAATTTGTCATAGATGTTGTGAGGAGTATAAATACTATGTTCAAGACATAAGTGATTCTTATGAAGGATGTGGGAATGAGGAATATG
The DNA here is from genome assembly GCA_009831015.1 of Picea engelmannii. Lineage (NCBI taxonomy): Eukaryota > Viridiplantae > Streptophyta > Pinopsida > Pinales > Pinaceae > Picea > Picea engelmannii. Next base: position 174,027 of record ML782612.1, read on the forward strand.
CCTTGGATGAAGAATCAACTCTTTCTCTTCCCTATTCATCTGCATCAGATGAAAACTTTTTTTATTGTCCCAATAAGGAAAGTGCAAAAATTGAGTCTGTTCTAGAAGCTGATACTCTTTGTAACCCAGTCTCTAAAAAACCTAGATATCAGCAACCTATTTTTGATTCATATGGTGATGATAAGATATTTCTTCTTGGATTGAATCTTGAAAGGAAACTTGTGCTTAATAATGAAGAAACATTTCCTCATGTTGGGCAGAAGATGTTGATTAAGGTTGGTTGTCATTGATGCCAACCCTTGAAGAAAGCCCCGTAACACAAAGGCTTGGGTAATGGACCCAATATTGTTTGATGTAAATATGAATCATTATTGTTTTTTCATGGTTGATAAGAAGTAAATATGGATGAAATCCAAAGTGGTCCCCTTATGGTGAAAGCCCTCACGAGAAGACGCTTTGTGGAGTAAGAGAACCCATGCTTAATTGTGGAATAATGAGATGAGGGAAAGTTATTTTGTCAGGGGAAATATCCTAGATGGATATTGCTTGTCATTTCATTTCCCATGGTATGTGGAACGTCACATAATTCCTCATTGTTAGAGAGTTATGGCCATGAGAAGTTGGAGACCCCAGGTTTGGGTAATGGACCCAAGTTTGTTTGATGGGTAACTGTATGAGTTATGATATATTTTAAGTTAATACTATTCTATATGGATAATACATGTCATACCATTTCTGGTGGTATGCAAAACATCACATAAATCCTCACGGTTCGAGAGTTATGGCCTTACGAAGTTGGAGTACCCTCATATGTCATCTAGAAGCCCCAAAAGGTCAAAGTATCCAAAGTGGTTTAAGAGATTTTAAAAGGTAAATAATAAAGTGAAGTGATGAGTTTATTATAATTCAAAGTGAATAAAAAATAAATTATTTCAATAATAAATTTAATGGAGAAATTAGAAGTGGACCCAACCCTAAGATAAGGAAAGTGGGCCAAGTGACCTAGAAGATGTTTTTAAGGAAGCTACTTGGAGAGTATAAATAAGAGGCAATGCTCTCTCATTTGAATCACACTTGAGAATATTGAATATCTATATATGTATGAGGTAACCAAGGATATATAAAATGGAATTCTGAGTGAAGGTGAAGAAAAGAAGGCTGAAATGCAAGGAAGGATAAATTATTTTGATGGTGCTTTCTAAGGTATGTTATTTACAGGTCATCTCACCATTTTCTCTATAACGTTTTTTCTATAATGATTCAGACCATGAAATTTCTATGAAAGTGAGAAAACATATCCAAGTATCTTTGAAAAAAAATTCATCTTGTGGGTCGTTGTATTTTGGGAGTTACACTTCGTGGACAATAGGGTTTGTGGCCAGTCCTGAAACTAGTCAAAATCAGGTGTTACGGGTAAAAACGTCATAACTTCTTCATAACAGATCAAAATTTAGTGATACCAAATGTGTTGGTTAGGGTACTATTTTTATTATTTTTTGTAATAGTTTCAGATCATTTCATCAAATATTTTGTGCGGGGAACGCTCTACAAGGTCGCTCTCTAGAATAAGCCATAATTCAGCAAGGTATGACATTTTTTCTATAACTCCTTTTTTGAGAGGTTCCAAGTAGTGACACTTGGAGGAATTGCATTAAAAAAACTGAATAACATTGTGTATTAGTTTCAGATATTTATACATTACAGGTTCAAAGTTATGATTACTTCAATTTAGGGTTGTTGACTAATCCAAAACTAGGCATGTGAGACTAAAGAAAAGTTTGATGAAAATGCTAGTCTCTTGTATTTAAATTTAAGGAAGGTTTGAAGGAATGTGATCATATACACCAGGTCTATTACAGAGATACTAATCATATTTGGATGATGAAATTGATGAGGTATTTTGGTTGTGGTACATGTTGAGTACATGGTTGAGACAAGTAGTTGATGAGTTGGAGCACATACATGAGTTGTATAGTTGATGATGTTGGTACATATTGATGAGTCATAGTTGATGAGTAGTTGAAACATGATTGGTACATACTTGGTACATGGTTGGATGCACTTGTTTATGGTACAGGTTGATTACAAGTTGGTGCATGGTTGATTCACTTGTTTATGGTACAGGTTGATTACAGGTTGAGGTATAGATTGATGCATGGTTTAGATTTATTGGTACAGGTTTACAATAGTATATCTGACAATGATAGTGTGACAGTGGTTCTATCATTCTACTTCTACTTTAGGGTGGCAGGACGAGGCAAGGACAGGTGGTTGTATCCACCTTCCGGTTGTGGCTGGAGAACATTGGGGGTTGTCGCCTTTTGATTGTAGCCAGAGAATTGGGGAGTTGGAACTTCCCTTAGGTTGTAGCCTAAGAAACTAGGGGGTTGGAGCCTCCTTCTAGTTGCAGCTGGAAAACAAAGGAAGTTGGTGCTTCCAATGAATGTAATTCTTCAAGACATATAAGAAAAAACATTATGTGGTTTTCTCCCGATTTGGGTTTC
>ML782612.1:177023-213982 GCA_009831015.1 Picea engelmannii
AAACACTAGTGTACTATGTATGTGTGTGATTGTTTATTTCTTACTGCTCATTATTGGATAATAATTCTACATTGATATAACATTTGAAGAAAAAGGATTATAATTATGCTATTATTGATTCACCCCCCCTCTCAGTAATCCAATAGAAGATACCTCTTGGTATGTCATTCAAGACTCCTCCTTTATTTTATCATTATGGAGAAAATGATGAAGATGCTGAGGTGTTTTTTTGTCTTAGAATAAAAAAGCATTAGAGGCCAAACTTCTAATGAAAATGAAATCTTTTACAAAGAAAAACATGATAAAGTGAAATACCCATTCATTGATATACATGACGAGATTTATTTTCATCATCTAGCAGATGTTATCAGAGAAGATAAAAGAGAAGTGGATTAGCGGCCCACATTGGCCATTCACTCACTTTTGCTTGCCACAAAAATTCAAGCATATGTGAGCAGTTGTAAAGAAGAGCCAGATTTTTGTTACCAACCCAGTAAGTTTTATCACCTATTTTATGACCCTATAGGGGAGTACATGGAGTTGCATTTCCTCAATGTATTGAAGCATTCAAGCTTTATATTACCTTCATCATTGGGAGGTAATCTGAAGAATGTAATTAATTTGTTGTCACAGTTTTATTGTCCCTTTCTGATCAATGACAGAGTAAATAATTTTTCCGTTAGGAAGTTACTTGAATGGCTCTGATGGAAGTTTGTTTTCACCTAGCGCATTGTAAAAATCAGTTAGTTTAGGATTATACATAAATAATCTCCTTCTGGAGCATGTGTGTTTGTTTTCTTTTTAATTTGAGTAGTGTACATGTTAGCCTGTTGTCTTCAGCAAAATGTCTTTGAGCTCGACTCCATAACCCAATAGCTAAGGCACTGAAAATTCTTTTTCTTGGCAACTCACAGGGAGCATGCCATCCCTTGTGGAGCCAAATGTTATCACATAAAGTTGTCAAGGTCACATGACGACCAAGTATTTTGTTTCATAGGTAATGTCCAAGCAAAACATTCAAAAGAAGCCCATTTTGGGCTTGAAATACAAGCAACGAGCAGGTCTATTTTTCAATGGCGGAGATCCTAGGAGCAGTTTGGATCAAGCACCACATGTCCTTCAGATATGACAGTCATGATTCACTTTGAGAATTCGGGTTTCAGGAGTTCTAGATTCTCCCTTCTTGCCTTCATCCAGAGTGTTTTCTCCAGAAGTTCACCGATCTCTACCACGTGTCCTTCTAGATCAGATGGTGGTGTTTTACTTTGGGAATTCAGGTTTTGGGATTTTTAGCTTCTCCCCTCTCACCTTCATCCAGAGTGTTTTCTTTATAAGTCCACTGATCTCTATTGCGTGTCCTTCCACATCGAATGGTCATGATTCACTTCAGAGCTTCAGTTCTATATGCAAAACCCCCCGAGCTCTGAAGTGCCCAGGTATGTGGTGCCCTCATCAGTCATGAAACATGGAATCCATCTAACACTGACACATGGCACTCATATCGATCATTTTTAGGCATGTCATCTTCTTATTTTTGAGTGACATGTGTTTCCCCTCAACATAGTGACGTTAGGCCACCACATTAGCTGTGGGAGATCATCCTCTAGGAAGTATTCTTGTTCAAAATTAGCGCCATCTCCATGCACATTTTTAATGGATCCTAGAGTTGGTGAACATATGAAATTTTTCGGTGGTGATAAATTTAGCAGGTGTTCCTAGATCACATATCACGACCAGATCAATGACCACGCTTCATTTCGGGGACGCAACATGCTTGAATGACAAAATTCTTGAGCGGTCCCGAAATCGAAACCGTGGTATGGTGAAAGGGCTACATGGAAGAAGGTGATGAATTGCGGGCTCAAAAGAGGTGTGGATCCAAACCACCTTTGATGGCCCCACAATCACATGCTTATTCAATATCAAATCCAAGAGCAACATGTAGCAGCCCCTTAGGCATTGAGACTCATCCCGATCTCGAAGAGAAATCAGCTAATGAAAAAAAGAACTGGTAGTTGAAACCTTGACTCACTCCATATGTAGAAAGCATGGAGGGTTTGGATATGGGGACAGAAGATTGTCAACCCGAGGTACCACAAGGGGCAGTTTTCCTGCAGGCCCATGTTGATTCAGGTTTTCTTCTGACAAAATGAACAACGCAACTGAAGGACCTTCCGAGAAGGGAGAAAAGATGTGAAAATTGGATACACGTAAGCATAGACAATGTGGAGACACAGATGGAAAATCCTTGGACATGATGGCCATCTCGCGCTCTTGTAGTTGTCCACTGTTTTGGATATAGATACATCAGTTGAAGAATATGTTATGGTCGATGGTTGAGAAGATATCCCTATTTGTAATAGTTGGATACTAGAGTTGTTCTCTGGTTATGTATGAGACCTCATACTTTATCATTACTAGAAGTCAATTTATTTCATCATCTTGTTTCCTCTTGTGTTGAAACGCTTGTGTATGGATGATCCAGAGGAGATGTTGTAGTTATATTGTAATGGAGATTTGATTATAAAGTTGTTGTGATATATTTCAGTAGCTTAAACTTAAGTTCAAGAGTTCTCTTGTGCCTGAGTTTTTTTGCACCAAGTTGCTTGAAGGCCGAATGCTCATGGAAGACTTGTCCACTTACCTCACTAAGTCTTCCTTATTCTCACCTTTAGCCTTAAACCACTGACTGAAGTTAATGAGAACCTCATTTCCTTATGCATTGCTAGCCTAGTTTTTTGTGTTAAAACATTCTTATGCTGAGCTTTGTCCATTTGACCTCCAATCATAAACCTTCCTCCACAAACCATTTTTATGGGTACTGGGCTTATCCTCTTGCAACATGAGGGTGACTCTCGGTGCTAACACTATCAATTGTTTCATTCTATCAAACAAAAAATAATTATCAGATGTAATGTATGGTTTGATGAGAATTGTTCTGTCATAAAGTTGTTGAATACCTCCTTTGGATTGATACAGAATGATCACTTTGATGTTGTTTCTAACTCTAGTTATCCTATTCCATTTTTTAGTCCTTCGACTAGAAATTCTTATTATGTTCATGTTTCGACTTTACCATTGAACTATGAGTCGATTAGTTCATAGATATATAGTGTTTCGATCGATCTTCTATCTTCTTCAACTAGAATTTTTTTGAGTGCTAATTGACCTCCTACAACCACCCAGATGGGATTCCAAGACAATTGAATATACAAGACCTGATGTCAGTGATATTTCATGTAGATGAAAAACTTGAAGTCAAAAGCAACATGCCAACATTGCATTGATGAATTGCATACTTGAAACTTCTGATCTTATTACCTACTTGGATTCTCAAAGATGACCTGAATAGGAATATTATGCATACAAAGATTGATTCTTTATCGAAGAATCACACTTGGGAATTAGTTCCATGATTGTAAGGAAATAATGTTGTAAAGTGTCGATGGGTATACAATACCAAATTTACCTTTGAAGGTGTTTTTTAGAGACACAAATATCAATAGGTTACAAAGGTATTTTCTCAATAAGAAGGTATCGACTACAATGATACATTTTCCACTATTGTAAATATGAACTCTGTTCAACTGATTCTTACCCTTGTTTCTCGTTTTGGATGGAAAATCCATCAAAAGGACGTGAAGAGTGTTTTTCTTCATGGAACAACCACTTGGTTTTTGATATATTCTAACTTCATTTGTCGACTCAAGTAGTCTCTTTATGGTTTGAAGCAAGCTCCTTGAGCATGGTATGATAGGATCAATTTCTTTTTTCTTTGACTTGGTTTCAAACGTTGTGAATTTGATCATAGCTTGTATGTACTCCATACCAATGGAGACACTTTGATTGTGGTTTTATTTGTTTATGACCTTGTCATTATTGGAAATAATACTAATCTCATTCTTGTATTCAATAAACAACTTGCTGACTCCTTTGATGCGATAATACTTAGCACTCTACATTATTTTTTGGGTCTTCAAGTATTACCACTATGTGATGTTTTTTTCATTTCTCAATCTAAATATGTAATGGATATTTTGAAATGTTTTAAGATAGTCGATTATAAGCCCTGTGTTACTCCTTTTTAATATAGAGTCAATCTCACCACAACTTGTCAAACTCCCAATGTTGATGCTACACTTTATTGACAACTTATCAACAATCTTATTTACCTTACTCATAGTCAACCTAACATTTCCTTTGTTGTTAGTGTGGTTTCTTGGTTTATGTAGGACCCCAAACAAAGCCACTAGAAAGCCGTCAAATGAATTGTCTGATATCTTAAGGGTACCACTCATTTTGGTATAAAGTATTGTTGAAGTTTAGATTCCCTGGTCCTCTTCACCAAATTCGACTGGGCTGGTGACAGTGATGATAATAATTCCACTTTTGGATATGTTTTTTACTTCAGGATTGGACCATTGGTGTTGTCATGCAACAAAATAGAAGCTAGTCTCCTTGTTGAATACAAAAGTAGAATATTATGGCGTTGTTCAAGAAGGTACTGAATTAGTCCTGATCCTCCAACTTCTGGGTGAACTTGGCTTTACTATTCATACCTCAATTATGGTCTACTATGACAATAAGAGTGGAATATAGGTTAACATAACCCTATTTCCCACAGTAATATGAAGCATGTTGAGCTCCATGCTCACTATTTGAGACAATTGGTTCGTGAGAACATTGTCTCTCTTGAATATCATAGAAAAGATGATCAGGTTATTGATATCTTCATTGAGCCTTTATTTGAAGCTATATTTATCAAGATCCATATGATGCTTGGGATTCATAAAGCTAAAATTATGGGGGGGGTTTCGTGATGACGTAATATCACCTCCTAAATCTCCATAGATGTGTGCTAATCAAGGGGTGTTGGAAAATCAATCCCTAATGGTTCATCAGACTTCTCCTAGAATTAGTCAGTTGGGTGATCAAACAGATCTCTACATTATTCAGTTGAGTAGTAGAAAATCCTATCGGTTGGATAGTCGACCAACATTCAAAGATAGTGGGTTGGTGGATTGACCACCCGAGCAATTGACTATGAGTTGGACACATGGATGGCTAGGTCAAACATCCTTGTCGAGCTGAATAGATAGTGTAGATTTGATGGATTCAAATCTAACAATCGACAACTATATGTGGACAAGATCTTCTTGATCACAAGGAAAGTGGTTAGATCTTGAAGATATAAATAATATACACAATGAGTCATTATGAAGAAGGAAATTGGAAATCTCATTGTTTTGTAGAAGATGTCCAATATGCACTTTGATGTTATGATCACAATGTGTTATGCTTAAGTGTTGTAATAGTTCCTTTAGACACCACACTTTTGGTTTTCTTGAAAATCTATTTCCCTCTTCGATTATCTATAGTATAGTTTGTTTGTTTCTTATCATGTTCCACCTAATCCAAAAAAAACACATCTGATGGAAGAATCCTTACTAGAAGGTTTCACATATAAAAATTTCTTCCTCTAAAATGTTCTCAAGAAGATATAAATAGTATGTATAGGGGTAGAAAGCATGGAAAATTTGATCTTGTAAATCATTTGTACTTGAGCTGATCCAAATTTTAGGGGTTATATTTTCTAAATTCGGATGCAATAGTCATAAATCTATAAAGCTAATAGACTGTCCATGTGGATCAAGGAGATGCCCACTTCCTCATTAATTAATTGGGCTAACAGGTTTCCCATATGGGTCAAAGAGAGTCCCACCTCTCCATTATTGTATTGGGTTTTATTTTCCACTACTTAGATAGTTGGGTAGTTAGATATATTATTATAATAATAAAGACTCATTTAATGAGCTCTTTCCATTATTGTATCGGTTTTTATTTTCCACTAATTAGTTAGTTGGGTAGTTAGATCTATTATAATAATAATAAAGACTCATTTAATGAGCTCTTTTTAAATTTGTCCAATGGACCATTTTGTAATGTTATATAAAGGCATAGAAAGCCTTCTCATAATATCAAGTTACTCATTTTGACTTCTCTCATATTTTATATTGTTCATTGTGAGATTAATTAGATCTTAGTGATTTACTAGTAATTAGTTTGAGGTGAGGCTCCTCTTTGAGCCTCAGCTCCCAAGTACTTCATTTACATGTTTTTTTTTTCCATTGAACAATAACTTCTATTGAATAAATAAAATAAGTTTAAACTGTAAAACTACAGAACTGAAAACACTTGCTCGAATGGTGGTAGCTATCTTTGAGAAGAGATGTGGCTTCTACATGCATTCGTCTGAGAAGAATGATTAAAATGAGGCTCCAAAGGCCTTTTTAACATTACTCATGAGTGGAAAAACCCTAGACATCCAAAAACCTAACCCTAGGAGATGAAACACCAAAATTTATGTGGGCCCTGATGGGTAAGTTGGTACCTCAACTTCCCGGGGTCATAACTTTTTCATACGACCTCTGTTTTGTGCGTGTGATATCCCGTTGGAAAGGTATTTTCGAGAACTACACATTATGCCATAAAAACCTAACTCCATCTATAGTTTGAGTGTGGAAAGACAAAAATCCATTATTTAGGGCCCCAAAATGACAATGGAAGTACAAAAAGATGTACTGACATGAAAACATCCAAAACAAGCCACTTGGATTAGGTGGGTGGCCACCAATATCCACTTGGAAGTTGTGTAGAGATTCAAACAACCCCAGAAGTGTAGAACGCACAATTAAAAAGAAGTACAAAAGAATGTGATGAACTAAAATGGTCAAGAGAAGCCAATTGGAACAGGTGGGTGGCCACTAATATCCACCTGGATCAATCCTCCCCCCTTAGAAAGAAATGGTATCTAGTTCATTGAGTGCCCCAATCAGGTGAGGAAACTTATACTGAATTTGGCCCTAGGTGAGCCACTTTCTTTAGTGTAGGAGTTTCCATGCCTTGATAACCTAATAAAGTTGTATCCTTTGCTGGTTAGTTCCCTTGACCTGTGTGTCCACTATCTGATCAGTGGACTCCTTTTTTATGTAGTCACGATTGAGCTATGTTGGTGTCAGCTGTTCTGCGATCTATGAGGTGTCCAATAATGGTGGAAAATATGGCCAAAGGAGGTCCACATTGAACAATGGGTGCAAGCCAATGAAGGGTTGAGTGTTGAGCTGAAAAGAATTGCTACACACAACCTTAGCGATAGATTAAGGCCCATAGCGAAGTGGGAAGATCTTTCGATGGGGGCCCTATAAGGCACTCTTTATGCAAATGTAACCAGACCTTGTCTCCCACATGAAACTTGTGCGGTACCCAATGTTGATCATGGTGCTACTTGTACCTAGCATTAGATTTCTACAAAATATCATGGAGCTGTTGGCAGATGTGCTGAATTTGCTCAATGAATCTAGTGTCTTTGTTGGCCTTAGACTGAACATGGGAAGAATCTATTTGTGTTGTTGAAAGAGATAGTGAAACATAAATAGGAACCAAGGGTTGGAATCCCAGCCCCACCTAAAAGGGACTATGGTTGGTGGAGCTATGGAGAGCCCTGTTGTAGCTGTGCTGAACACAGAGAAGACTCTCATCCCATGTAGGTGGATTCTTAGAGTTATACATGCACAAGATGTGCACAATCATGTGATTGGCGACCTTTTTTTGGCCATCGGTTTGAGGGTGGAAGGCAGTGGATTTAGTGAGCTTGGTGTCCAACAATGACTAGAGGCTCGACCAAAATGTGTTGAGGAACCTATTGTCTTAATCAAAGATGATGGTATTTGGTATCCCAAAATAGACCCACACTCGTTCAAAGAAAATCTTTGAAGTATCTGCGATTGTGATGCTCTTCTTGTCGACTGTGAGAATTGCCATCTTCGAAAATCGATCAACCACCACAAATACACAATCATTTCCTTGCTTAGTGGATGGAAGGCCAGGCATGTAATCCATCGAGATGGATTCCCAAGGCCTCTCAGGAGTAACTTGATATTATGAACACTAGAAAATATGAGACAAGCCAAAATGAGTAACTTGATATTATGAGAAGGCTTGGTAGGCCTTTATATAGAATTACAAAATGGTCCATTGGATAAATTCAAAAAGAGTGCATTAAATCAATATTTGTTATTAGTATAATAGATCTAACTACCCAACTAACTAAGTAGTGGAAAATAAAACCCGATACAATAATGGAAAGAGCTCATTAAATGAGTCTTTATTATTATAATAATAGATCTAACTACCCAACTAACTAAGTAGTGGAAAACAAAACCTAATACAATAATGGAGAGGTGGGACTCTCTTTGACCCATATGGGCAACCTGTTAGCCCAATTAATTAATGAGGAAGTGGACATATCATTGATCCACATGGAAAATCTATTATCTGTATAGATTTATGACTTTTGCATCCAAATTTAGACCATATACCCCCTAAAATTTGGATCATTCCTCCCCCCTTATAAAATGATGGTCCCCATCATTTCACCCATGCTAAAGAAAGAAACCCCATTATTGTACCATTATGATTACAATGTGAAAATACCTAATGAAGAGAAGGTTTTGTGTGGTTGACCCATAATCGTGGGTTTATGGTTGACCCATAACCTAGTTGACAATGGCATTGTACATGGGTAGAAAAATAAAGAAATTTTAATAAAATCCAAAAATTAAAAAAATAATATGGAAAAATCATGACTTTGGGGGATGTGAACATCCTTCTGCAAATATATTCATAATGTCTGATGCCGGCGATGAAATCCAATTCCATTGAAGACCCATTTGATCTATTGAAGATATATTTTCACCAGTATATGGAACTTGTTCTGAGGTGGCCCATGGAGTGAGAAAAACTAGGCCGAAGTTGAAGGGCACTCGACCATGTTGGTTATAAAGGTGTGTTTCTTCAAACAAAGATATCTCATAAACCAGACAACGAAATGAAATTACACAAAATACCCATTTTATATATTGAAGTTATATTTCCAAACATATGTGGCACTCCTTTTGTAGTTTCCTGATAAGAGAGAAAAATACCTTTTAATATGGTGGCACGTGTGGTCTCCTCAGGTCAAATACATGTTGATATTTAATCAATGATATCTCTCAAACCAAGAAGCAAAATGAGATTCTGTGAAATACCCATTTGAGATATTGAAGAGATATTTCCATTCATATGTAGAAATCCTTCTGTAGTTTCCTGAAAAGGGATAAAAATCCCATTGAATATGGTGGTACAAATGGCCTTCTTGGGTCAAATACATGTTGAGATTCAATCGATGATATCTATCAAACCAAGAAGCCAAATGAGATTCTGCGAAATATCCATTTGAGATATTGAAGATATATTTGCAATGAGATATGGTAGAACCTATGAAATGTTGTGTAGAATTCACAACACCTATTTGAATTTGGCTGAGTGTAGAGGTCCACAAAATATCCCAAGGGTTTGTAGAGCAGCATGGGATGTTATAGAGGTCGTGAAACCTCTGTGGGAAGCATGGAAACCTTGACAAATTGTTGAAAATGTTGTATACCAATGGATGTAGTGGATCCATGTATAGATATAGTCAATCCATGTATGGATGTAGTGAATCCATGTATGGTTCTCATTGTAATGGTGAATGAATATCCGAGGGTAAAAAAAAATCCCTGTATTGCCTATGGACCAACTTTGATGCTTACAGTGTATGGCCCAACAAATGGATTATGATAGTATCAAAAGGAGGTTGGTGATTGTTGCAAATGTTTGAACCCGGTGCATGCTCCAAACCCTTGTTCTGATGGAGAGTGTAGCTGCTCAGATACCACTGATTCAGATCTAGGGAGCTGGGATCTAGATGGATTGAATGCCAAGAGAGGAGGAGCTTATAAATTCCAATCTTGCATGAAAAGAAACATGAAAAAAAAAATGTAAATGAAGTACTTGGGGGGTGAGGCTCAAGGAGGAGCCTCACCTCTAAAACTAATTACTAGTAAATCACTCAGAGCTAATTAATCTCACAATGAACAATAGAAAATATGAGAAAAGAAAATATTATTAACTTGATATTATGAGAAGGCTTTCTAGGCCTTTATATATCATTACAAAATGGTCCATTGGACAAAGTAAAAAAAATCTCATTAAGTGAGTCTCTATTATTAGTATAATATATCTAACTACCCAACTAACTAAGTAGTGGAAAATAAAACATGATACAATAATGGAAAGAGATCATTAAATGAGTCTCTATTATTATAATAATAGATCTAACTACCCAACTAACTAAGTAGTGGAAAATAAAACCCAATACAATAATGGAGAGGTGGGACTCTCTTTGACCCATATGGGCAACCTGTTAGCCCAATTAATTGATTAGGAAGTGGGCATCTCCTTGATCCACATGGAAAATCTATTAGCTTTATATATTTATGAATTTTGCATCCGAATTTAGACCATATACCCCCTAAAATTTGGATCATGAGCTCTACTATGTTGTAGGTTTCTCCCTTGAAGAGGCATGTGAAATTTGTTCTCAAGATAATGAAGGTATCATAATTTACATCTATATTGTCATTTTCCTTATTTTTTCATCTCTTTCTTTAACTATATTTGGTGATAATTCTTCTACTTCACTACATATTTCCTTATGGTACCTTGCAAGTGGTATCATAGCTCTTTCCTCAATAGATTTTTAGAAAAAAAAAAAATAGGATAGAGACATATTCTGACATCTATAAATAACCACAATGATTTTTCATTCAACAAGTAAAAATATGGTTGGGGAAGAAAACACATAGTAATTACACATGGTTTCAACTTATTAGAAACCCTTGTAACCCCTGTTGGTGGCCCTTTAAATAATACTACATCGGACAATACCTAAACATGGAATTTCACTCCCATGTACCCTCCAATATATCAAGAGTCCTTTATATATCCTGAAACTAGTTGTAGAATCACCATTAGACTGCCTGACTACTATAGTGGCACCGATAATATAACTTGAGAAGACTACTCTCACATACTTAGGTAATCAGCTAGTATGGCTAAGGGTACCATTGACCCTCCTTAGTAAGAGACCTAAGGTATTGGGTCAAGTAATATTGTTGGACCTTGCAAAAAATTAAGAGAGATATTGATATAGATTGGATCATTATATTATTTTTCATCTATATCGATGCTTTAAGGATGAAAATAATTAGAGGAATAAACTCTAGAGCCATTTTAGCGACTAGTCCAAATTTGTAAATTTGGGTCCAAAAAACCATCTAATATCTTCTTGATCCATTTTGAGGCATCAAATGACACTTTTTATGGTCCAAAACTTACTATAAATTCACTGTCTATATTCTACAGATTGAGACCTTTCCAACGGTGCAAGAATCAACTCAATTAGAGTTCGTATGAGAACATTATGCCTTCCACAAGTTGAACTACCATATTGATCACCATGGTGCAAGTGGATGCCATGTCAACCTCCATTACTTAAACATGTGGGGCTAGCCACGTAGTGGATTTTCTAAGAACATTCTAGAAGTTCCAAAACCTTATCACAATTGAGGGTTGAGAAAGTCAAAAACCTACCCCTAGATGGATATCGAGCTATGTTAAATCCCATGCCGCTAGGAGGAGAAGGGGTTCCATTCTATGTTATTTTATTTTTTTCCATAGTAGAGCAGAGAAACTGGGAGTGGGAAAATTAGAGAGAATACCAAATGGAGTTAATGTTCTGTAACATCCTAGCAAATCATAGGTCTTAGGTAACTCTATATAGAGTGCCTTCTCCTTTGTACTTGATGTATTTCCATACTAGAGAAAAGAGAGTAGAGAAGCCTTACCTTCTATCCAGGTTTTCTCCCATAAGGGTTTCCCATAACAAATCTTTGTGTTATTTTATGGATGGTGTGTGATTGTATTTTACTCCTCTCTAGTTTCCTCATTTTATCTATTTCATGGATAAGCATAAAATCGGTAACTAAAGATTCTAGAATCTAAATGAATTTAACCTTCATAGTGTAGATTTTAGTTTTATTTATTAGATCTATTGTGATGAGTTGTCCAATGGAATATCCACAACAATTTACAGATCTTATTAGTATTAGAGTAGGTTTTCTTTTGGTATTTGTGGGAAGTTTCAGGATCTAGGAATCAAGTTAAAGAGAAGTTGTAGAAACCCTATCCATGGAAGACAAGTTTGTTCATAACAAACCTCGAGATCCATTAGAAGATAGATTTTAGAGGTTTAAAGAAAGTCTTTGATATCAACTACAATATGAACCTCGTCATGGTAGCTATTGCAAGAAATATTGGACCATTTAGATACATTGGAGGCCATAATTCATAGATCAGATCAAGGGGGGAATCAAGAGATGATGAAGAATGAGAATAGGAGTCACGGAAATAACCCAAGAAATAGCAGTTGAGATCAAGTTCCATTAACCCTTCATAGTCCCTATTGAATATGGAAGCAAAAGAGGAAATAAATTCATACAAATGTGAGATTGATGCATTAAAAGTGAATCATTGGTTGCAACAACTGGAAGTTTATTTTAGTGTTCCCAATATAGATCAAGAGAAAAGTATTTCATTTTATAGATTGAAGTTAGAGGGCGATTCTTTAACCTGGTGGGAAATCCATACATAAACACTTAGGATGGAGGGTGATCCACCAGTAACTAGGTGGGAGGACCTCAAAACCCTCATCAAGTCCCAATTCTACCCTATCATGTATGTAGAGGAACAATGGATATGGTGGTACTACTTCAGCCAAAGGAAGTGGCATAAAGTACAAGAGTACACCACTGAGTTTAGAAATATGGCCATCATTCTGGGTATCTCTCCCAAGAACCCAAATGTACTCCTCAAGTATTTTTGGGGTTTATACAATCATCTACAAAATAAGTTGATTCTCTTAAATCAAAGGACAATGGATGAGGTGTGTATATAAACATAGTATCTAGAAAAAATAGGCCAAAAGAAGGGGAAACCAAGTGGTTTGAAGCAGAAAGAGAACCATGGAGATTTCAAGTAGGGGAAGAAGAAGTGGAAAGGGGGGGAAATATAAGAATACAAAAACCACTACACATCAGTCAAAATACCCCAGTAACCATTGTAATCATTGCAACACTAATGGTCACACTTAGGAAAATTGTTGGAAACTACATCCAGAGATGAACCTGAAGAACCACAAGAAGGATGGAAAGAGAAAGAACCTTCTTGCCATAGATTTGAGAAATAAAATTGAAAGTAGATGTGATTTTGGTGAAAATATTTTCGACGCATCTATGCAGAAGGAGGTGAATTTGAGTAGCGTTCAACACCAGGAAGAGAAGGAGATGACTGAGCTCTTCCACATCAAGATTTAAGTCAATAAGACCAAGATATATTCTCTATTCAATTCTAGTTGACATGCTAATCTCATAGCAGTGGATCTGGTCAACAATATTAGATTGAAGTTTCACAATCATTCTTTCCCCTATTCATTGGGTCGGGTAAACAAGGATGCAAATATCAAGGTAACAAACCAGTGAAAGATTAAATTTTCTATAAGTGATGATTTTATAAATGAAGTATAATTGGACGTAGTACCACTGGATGTATGCAAATTAGTTTTTGGAATACCCTACATGTATATGGGGGATGTTATATTCATGCAAAAAGATAACCATCAGTTCCTCATTAAGTGCGGGAAATCCTTCATCATATACAAGCATAAAGGAAAATAAAAAATTCCACTTGTAAGTGCCAATCAAGCTAAGAAATTGATCAATTCTATCAAGGTAGATGTTTTACTTTTCCTAATGAAAATCCAACATGGTAAAGAGTCATTAAAAGTGAAGACATCCCTGGAAGGGTGTACTAAGGAGAAAAAAATGAATATGAGGAGTTTTTAAAGGAATATAAGGGACTATTCCAGGAGCCTAAAGGGATACCACTTAAGAAGGAAGTGGAGCATGAAATCCAATTATTGCTAGACTCCCCTTAAATTCCAAATATTACACTATATATATAGTTTGTTCTATAAGAAAACAAAGTGAGGAAGTAGTTGCAACAATTTTTGGAGTGAGGAATGATTCAACCAAGGACCTCACCTTGTGGGTCACACATCGTAATTGTGCCTAAGAAGGATCAAACTTGGAGAATTTGTATCAATTATAGGGAATTGAACAATATTGGTACCCTCTTCCTAGGATCGATGATCTAATGGATCAGTTGCAACATGTCAAGTACTTCACTATGATAGATTTGGAATTAGGATATCACCATGTACGAGTCAAAGAAGAAGATACCTGGAAGATGACCTTCAAGAAAAGGAAAGGTTTGTAGGAGTGGTTAGTTATGCCATTCAGTTTATGACATTTAACAACTACATTTATGAGACTAATAAATGATGTTTTACACCCTTATCTAGATTCATTTTTTATTGTCTATTTGGATGATATACTAGTTTATAGTGCTACCTGGGAGGAGCACATTGCCAATCAGTTCAATTGATCAATCTACATTACATTAATTTCATCAATACAGGATTCGTAAATTGATGAAGTGCATACACTGTATACGCATGATTTAGTTTATGATTAATTTCTAGATGAACAAATGCAATCTTAATTTCTTACTTCTCTGCTATATAAATGATTTTAACTTTTAAATATAATTAATGTATTACTACAGGAATGATTCCAGTCACTTATGTATGTTGATTTACTAAATTATCAATTGAAATGTCAATTACAGTCTTTCAGTCACTATATAAAGTGAATGTTTCTATAATAAATGAGATAATCTTATTCAATAACAAACTGTGCACTAGTATCCCTACAACCTATGAAAAAAAATTTCATTATTTGTATTGAATTCTATGAAATAACAAATGATTATGAATTAAGTCACACTTTTTCCTTAAATCAAAGAAAAACTAACCAGAAATTAAGGAACATGTACCTCACATAGGGGGCCCTCTTGGTTTGGATTACATTGCAGAAAATGTATGTATATAAAATAAAAAATTAATACTCACAACACATAAAAATAGACATTCAAGAATATTTTTATTAATCTCATGATATTGTTTACGTCAACATCAATATAATTAACATTACAACCTTCTATCCTCTGTAGGATCCAAGATATTTTTCATATAACACTACAATCATCTCTTCATATCCATAGCCTACAAATTCTACAAAAAAAAACCATAAAACATAGTATGTGTGTTTTGCAGATTCGATCTATCTTGATCATGGCTTGGTAAGCTTGTTTAGATAACTCACGTATAGATAATTTCATGAAAGTTATGTATGGAATTCTCATATACAATTTTCTGACTAAATCATGGAACCTATTATTTCAAATGCTTTTCCATAGCATTCTTCGTTGACTTGGAGTTTGTCTTCTCTTACAAGTTGACTTTGTTGACTCTGGATCTCAACTGATAGGTAAGAAACCATGTTGTGACGATTTAGAACCACCTCCAAGTCAATGTTTGTCCCTTGAGTGCACAGAACCTTGCAAATATAAGAATCTGCTACAAGAATATGCAATCACTACAAAAATATATAGTTTCTACATAATCTATGATTCTATATTGACTTGTTAATAAAATGAATTTCATAGTAAATTGCATATAGAAAGGTGAAGATATGCACAAATATAAATATTTATATTGAATGTATCCTTGGTATACATATCCTGTAGATAATGGAATACTTATGGAAAAAGAGGTGATAACAAGGTATAAAATAGTTTAGAGGCATAGGTTTAGAAGAAAATTTATGAATTGAAGTGACAAAAAGAGTTAAAATCAAGAACCGAACATCTCCCCCACATGGAAGATGTTGCATATCCTCATGCAACGAAGATACTTTGTTCCCTAAAAAATGTCTTGTCTTCCCTAGAACCTTAAAAAATGTTCAAAATTCTTGATGATCTAGAGCTTATAAACACATTCTATAGCATCAATTAAGATATTCAAGCTATTTGATGAATCTTGGGCCTTCCTTTTAATGCCATTGATCTTAATTTTCATCCTTCCAATTTGAATCCTGACTTGTTGACTTTGGTTGTACCATTTCTTGGATTTCTTGATGAGAAACATCTTTCCTACTTCAAGTTGTTCATTTTCCCTCTGTAGCCTGGAAACATTACTCTTCAGTGTTTCATTCTAATTTTTAATATGTCTATCA
The DNA here is from genome assembly GCA_009831015.1 of Picea engelmannii. Taxonomy (NCBI): domain Eukaryota; kingdom Viridiplantae; phylum Streptophyta; class Pinopsida; order Pinales; family Pinaceae; genus Picea; species Picea engelmannii. The sequence continues at coordinate 193,139 of ML782612.1, forward strand.
ATAAATTCCATTTCTTGGAGATCTTCTCTTAAATTCCTGATTTTATTGACTCATTTTTGTATCCTTGAAGAAGAAGGTATTGATTATAGAATTATCTCCTTTTCAATCTCAACTGTTGTATAATCCTCATTTTCTTGATTCATAGGTTTATCAAAATTTGTATCTACACCATAAAGTTTTGACAACCTACCCTTGTTTCTAGGACTTGGTGAAAGATTGAAAAATGATTTTTTTATGGGTTTCTTAATGAAATTACTACGAAATTCATTAATATGAGTGTTTCCATTATGCTCTTTATTTGGTTCTTCAAGCTCAGTTAATTTTTTTTCTTTTAATATGTTTCTATCATCTTGTTATGTATTGAGACTTCTAGTCATGCTTCTTGTGGTTTAGCACCCCAAAGGAATCTTTATTTTCTTAGTTTTCACAGTCTATGCCTTATGTTTAAATGTCCGGTATTTCAAACCCTTATCCTCCATTTCGATTTTGGGTTTTAAACCCATTTCTTCAAGATTTTAAATATTCTTGGCTCTATTGCTCCCAGGCTGACCCCTTAGATGACTCAATTCAAGGTTGGAATCCTTGGTCTCATTTTATGGATTTTGTTTCTAACTTCTAGTCTAATGAACCCTCTCTACACTAGATTTGAATTTAGAACCCCTAGTTTCCTATTTATATATTCCTTATATTAATTGATTCCAAACCAAAAAATGTGTCCATCTTTCATTCTTTTTCTGTAATTTAGATTCAACAAGAATTATAAATAAATAAAAATGAAATAATCTTATTTCCAAGTTTCTAGGGTTTCTTTGTATTCTTTCTTTGTATTCTCTGTGCCATATTCTTTAAAATATTTAACAAATGATATGGTAAATTGATTTCCTGGACCTCTTGCAAGTGTAGTAGAAATATGAGATGGTAAAACAAAACAATCCCACGCCTCCCCTCATAGGTGACATATTTTTGGATGATGTATATAGTATCCCTCCATTTCTTAATCAATATCGTTTGTGGCATTCCTTTAGTCCAATTTGAATCCTTTTCAAACTTGAGGTGATCAGGTAGCTTGAGAAATAGAGGCGTCCAAAACTCGTAGCTTCAAATATACAATTTGTGCTTGATTTCTATCAAAATGTTTAGTAAATTCTTTTGTTACTTGTTTATCGTGCCCTTGAAATTTCTGTAGAAATGAAATTCAACCCACTTTTTTTATTCTCTTTTGAAATTTTGGATATGCATACAAGAGTTCTACACCAACTAGTTCATGTCTGATTACCAAACCCATGCTTCAACCTGTGATGTTAAGGGAGATTCTCGGTCTCAAAATAAACTCTTAGTCACAATGAATGAAAAAGGAAATGGTTCTATCACTATATCGATTTTGGATGAGGATGAAATTTAGGTAGTGTTATGACTTATGATTCCACTATTTTGTATGTCATTTAAATGATGAAAAATGGTCACTTCAATTGAAATGCCAATTTCTAAGGCACAATTGAAGACAATACTATCAATTGTGAATGATTTGAATCATGTCTTAAGGTTATTACAGAGTAATTAACACATATATAATACCTATCAACACAAAATTTTGACATGTGTAATATATATAATCATGAAAATGAGAGTTACTATTATGTGAGAGATGATATCTTATGGTAGAGTTAGGAATATGAAATGGGAGTGGTGATATAAGGTAGGGTAGAAAAAGTTAAGGTATATCACAGAACTATCAGAATGAGGTAGGATATATGTATACCAAAATTTGTTAATAATTTGTCCAAATTTGTATTACATATTTCACACTTCCAATAGAAAATTTAGTTGAAAAATCATTACCTTTGATTATCTGTAATAATTATTTCGATCACCTTGCATTTTGTTAAATATAGAGAGGGAATTATGGTCCAAATTTGACTCTGAGACAAAAACTTTTATTATTGATGTTGATTTCTAACTGTTGAATCAAAAATTGTTGGTAACTATTTGTCAAATATGGAATTGATGATGACTGATCTAGATATTCAAAACTGTTGATAATGAATATAGGTTAACACATAACAGTTTATAAAAAGCTTTACAGGGGAATTCCGGTAGCTACCAGAAACACTCTGTAACTACTGAAAATCTAAAATCTACATGTACCATCTTGGTATTGAGATGTTCATATGGAAAAGTTTGAATAGTAATCTCTAAAATTGAAGTAAATTGATTAGTAACTACCCTTTTTCCATATCTATTTGAGAGAAGATCTAGAATGTCGAGAATCAAATTTCAAAATTCTAAACAGAAATTGAAAAATCTTGATCACTCAGAAGGTTATTGAAATAGTTTGAAATATTTTTATTTGGAAATACTATACTACAATCTTGAAAATTTAAAATATTTTTAAGAAATTCTGAAATTTTAATCTCCAATAGGGAAGACAAATATCTCTCTACTAGATGTTACAGGAACTGATATGCAAACTGGTTCTCTGCAACTTTATTTGGAAAAGAAACTCTATTTGCTGAAGTAAAAATTGAATTCTAGAATGTGGAACAAAATTATAGGATCTTTGAAAGATATTGTAGTTATTTTGAAAATTTTGAATCATGTCCCCCAAATCATTGATTTTCAAATATAATTTATGCATATTCGCGCTAGTAATATGGTTTTCACGGCTACACCCTTATTTTTATCTTTAAATTTTCTTTTATTTCTTATTCCTCTCTCTCTCTCTCTCTCTATATATATATATATATATATATTACACGAGAAAGAAAAAATCAATTTGAGATGGGAGTAGGGGAAGGATTTCCCTTACTAACTATCTCCATTTCTGATTGTTGTAGAAGATTATGGACACATTATTCTCTATCTAAAGGATTTTGATATAATCTTAATCTATGCCCATTTGCGAAAAAATAAATTCTCTTTTCATCAATAGTATTTATCTTAACTGATCTATTATAAAAAAAATGTCTCTATCTCATACAGGCATAACCAATGTGTACTGAGCTTTGTATTAAAAATTTTAAACTTTGAAACAAATAAAATAACCCAAAAACCTAGTTTGAATTTCTTCTTTCTGATGAACATATCATGCCATTTCATTCTCTACTGTTGGATGTTGGTGGTGTGTTGAATTGCTTCATGTCATATCTCATCCAGTTCTTTGAGTTGTGATATCATGTGTTGCTAAGAATATGAAAGATCCATTCCCATCTTGGATGTTGTCCTGAAATTTTTCATTTGGAACTTAATAGGGATAAGAACATTTTTACCATATACTAGCTCATATAGTGTATGCCTAGTTGTATTCCTCCATGTAGTATGATATTCCCAAAGTGTCTCTAGAAGATTATCTACCCAATATCGATGGTGAATATCAAATATTTTGATCAAGATGGCTTCAAGAAATTTTTTTGTGGATTCCACCTACCCATTAACTTGTAGATGGTACAAGTAAGACTTTAAGTGATTGATCTTGTATTTCTGTGTAATGGTCTTGACAAGCTTTGATGTAAACTGAGTGCCTTGATTTGTGAAAAAATCTCTTGGAACACTAAAACAAGTAAAAAAATCCTCAAATAAAAAATATACAACAAATTGATAAATAACATGAAGGAGGGGTTTATCTTCTACCCATTTAGTAACATAATCAATATATACTAGAATATACCTCATTTTCCTTGATATTGGAGTGATAGCTCCTACGAAGTATAGATCCCATTTTTTAAAAAGCTCTATGAGTACCTGAGGTTGTAGAGGAATTTTGTTTGATTGCACTAGTTATCCCATCCACTAACAACTATCACATATTCTAACGTATTTCTTGGCATCTCCGAAAGAGTAGGCCAATAATACCCCAGATGAAGGAATTTGTAAGAATTTATTTTGTCAACAAAGCTACCTCCACATGGATGATCGTGGAATTCCTTTAAAATGTCAAACAAGTCATCCTCTCACATACACCTCCAAATAATTAGATCAATTCCATTATAAAAAATATCTCTAGCAACCCATGATATGTGGCACTAAGTATGGCAATATTTTGCTTCTCCTTTCGTGAGAGGTGTTGTGGTAACTTTCCTATAGCCAACTAGTTAGCGATATCTACAAACCAAGGAGATTTAATAGATACTGCAAATGGATTCTCGTCAAGAAAATGATCATTTAGAGGAACTAATTCATCTTCACTATGAATTCTGGAAAGAAAATTTGCAACTACATTTTCTCTTCCTGGTCTATCTAATATAGTGATATTAAATTCCCATAGCAAAAGAAGCCACCTAATAATTTTTCCATTAGTAATTGATTTTTTCATAAGATATCTAATGGTTTAATGGTTAGTGTGAATAATTATATCATAACCAGGGATGTAGTGCCTAAATTTATTGATGGCATGCACTACTACAATAAATTATTTTTCGATAATTATGTGAATCAATTTAGAGGGTGTAATGTTTTTACTTACAAAATAAATGGCATAAGAAATATTATTTTATTTTTTTCCTAATACTTCTCTAAATATGTATCTGAAGAATTAGTGGATATGTGAAAGGGTAGATACCAATTTGTCCCTCATAAAACTGGAGCTACATAGAGATTTTCTTTCAATGTTTCAAAATTTATTTGACAAGGAATATTCCAAAAGAATTCAATATCTTTAGTGTGCAATTTAAATAATGGAGATGCTATTTTTTGTCAAATTTTCAATAAATCACTTGTAGTATCCTCCATGTCCCAAGAAATTCCAAACATCCTTTTGTGTTTTTGGAACTTGAATTTTAGAAATGACTTCTACCTTTGCTAAATCAATCTTAATTCCTGCAGATGATACACAATAACCCAAAACAATTCCTTCAGTAAGCAATATCTGAAATTTCTCATGACTTAATGAAATATTTGTTTCTCGATATCTGATCAAAATGTTTTCAATATTTTCTAATTCTTTGATCTAAAAATGAAGAAGACTTAAAATACTTGAAAATTATTGCAAGTGAATGTTATGTGTTTAAAGAAAAAGGATCAGTTTGCAACACATAGATTAAAGGATTATTTATGCAAATTTCACATAGACAACAACATAATCAATGAACATAAGCACATAAACACAACAATTTGATAAAGGAGTTCACCCCTCTCTTGGGATACATCTCCTGGTCCAGCTTCCAATGGATCATTATTATTAATTGCTGAAAAAGTGATCAAAAACATGTCTTACAATGCTCAAAATGACAAATCGACTGCTCCAATGGCTTCAGAGCATCCAAAAACCCCTGTCTGGACTCTTTCGGCACCTCAATCGGTCGAAACACAAAGAAGTTATGCCTCCTAGAAGTCTCCCTCTTCAAGCTTGTTGTCTCTGCATCTACAAAATGCACCCCTCTTCTTTGAACCTGGCTCACATGCAATTTAAAGCGTGTAAACCCAGCACCGGGCGCAACTGCGCCAATGGTGCAAACCGTAGGATGGTTAAGGGCACGCCAGCCCCTAACCGCCTAGCACTTGGGCGTATGGGTCATGTGATCGCGCGCATTTGGAAAAAGTGGTTAAATGGTTTTAAAACTACCTGCGCTCCTTTCCATAGAGCCAAGGGTCATGTGGCTCATATAATAGAACCATGGCTATGGGTTAAAACCCCCACGCGCCAACGGTTACAACCGCACACATATATATTATATTACGATCACATACTTTGAAATAGAACCATGGGCTATGTAATATGAACCCCACGCATTTCCAACTTTCGGTTATACCATATGGTATGGTCACATGTGATATCAAAATGACCACGGGTCGGGGCTAGCCCCGACCCATCCCCCCCTCCATTCATTACATAGTGAGAATTCAAATACATTTATGCACACTTATATAACAAGGAATAAAGAGCGGTGTAATGGTCAGGCGGATATTTTTGAAGGCTTATGCGGTGGGGAGGTCCGGGGGTCGAACCCCATGGACCCCAAAAATTTTACATCACAACTCATGAGCCAATTCTGGGGTGCCACGTGGTAGCCCATGATTGGGCCACGTGGCATCCAATCATTGACCGACAAAAATGCCACGTGTCGACACCTGATTTGACCATGCCAACCAAATAGATTCTGCCACGTCACTTTTGTACTGTCTGTACGGCCCTGCCACGTCAGCCTGTATGGACTGTCCAGTCAGCATCAAAATTTTTGCCTATTTGACTTGACGAACAGATCGCCATATATCTCGCTCCCGACGTCCGTTTGAGACGAAACGAGTTGCGTTGGGTTCACAACGACGAGGCCTACACTCTTGTCCAGTTTGAAGTGATTCCGAGCACTTTGAATTTTTGAGCAAAATTTGATCCCCTGATCATTCTTCATCAATAGCATTTCCATAAAAAGTAAAATTATCCATGCATACTTCTACAGAATCATGGATCAAGTCATAAAAGATACCTAAAACAACACGATGAAAAGTAGCATGAGAAATGCATAAACCAAAAGGTAGTACTCTATAAGCATATGTCCCCCATGGGAATGTAAATGTGGTTTTATCTTGATCTTATGGAGTGATTTGAATTTGATTATAACTACTAAACCCATCAAGAAAATAAAAGTATTCTTTTCCTACTAAGGTGTCTAAAAATTAATCTATAAATGGAAGAGAAAAATGGTATTTCAAGGTAGATTTATTTAATTCTAGATAATCTATGCAAACACGTTATTGACCATTATTTCTAGGAATAATTACTGAAGGTGAAACCCATTGATTGTAAAAAATTGGATATATGAAATTCACATTTAATAATTTTGTAGTTCTTCTAGAATTTCCTTCAAGATTATATTCCTACATCTTTGGGGTTTTCTGATTGGCCTAGAATTTTCCTCTATGTAAATGTGATGAATACATGTATTAGGATGACTTGCATGCATATCAATATATTATCATGTGAATGCACCGTAATGTTTCTGTATCTTTTGAATTAATTTCTCTTTTTAAGAATCTTCAAGTTTATAGTCTATATTTAAAGTTTTTCCTTCCCGAATCTCAACATAAGTGCTACTTGATTATGATATTGAATTAACAAAATACATTGAACAAAAAAGTGTTGATAAAGTATCCATATTATAATTTTCCTAAAAAATTATGTCCATGATATGATCAAAAGTATATTTCCCCCTAGGATATTGAGTAAAATCATAATTATTGATGGAATTAATCATTTGATTTTCTTCAATATCCTATTTTAAATTCATAGATTGGTCAATTGCTAAAATAGGTTTTATTGTTTCTTCATCTTTATTTGCATATTGAAGGCATTGTGTAAGTTCTGATTTAGTTAAATATTTTTCATGTGGATATAAATTGAATTTCTTAACTGAATCCCCATGTGCAATTGTCATGTCTCCTAATTTACAACTGATAAAGGTATCAACTATAGCTAACCATGGCCTTCCTAATATTAATGGATGAACACCCAATTTAGATTGATATAGGTGGATATTGGTGGCCACCCTTCTATTCCAACTGCAACATTTACAAATTTCATCTTGGCAGTTTCATTTTTCATCTTGGCAATTTGTTTTCTAGCTTTTCAAGTCCTAAAATTTTGGGGCCATTTTGAGGCCCTAAAAAATATTTTTTGTGCCCGCCACAGTTACATTGTAGATAAAATTAGAGTGTGATGGCATAATGTGTATTCCTCGGATGGACCTTTGCAATGGGATATCGTGCGCTTAAAATGGATATCATATGCAAAAGTTACGACCCCAGGAAGTTGATGTGCGCTTCATCTCCTAGTCTTAGGTTTTTGGATGTCTCGGATTTTGGAATTCATTTTTGATGTAAAAAGGAATTTGGAGCCTCATTGTACTCATCTTCTTGTGAATGAGCGCAACTGTCACATCTCTTATAGCAAGCTTGTTTCAATATGCATTTTACAGTTTCAACATATTTCTTTATTAATAAGAAGCCAAGTTTTATTGTATCTATGTTATTTTTCATTGAATCTATGGTATAATAATATAGATCTATATTCATTTCATTATGCTCATAAAATCCGAATCAATGGTATCAGAGTGGTTTTCTCCTTGTCATTCTTAGTGCCTGTCCCCGACAAGGTCAGGGTACAAAGAGTTTTGTCTTGAGCTTGTTTCTCTTGAGGAAAAGAGATATAACATGCCCAAGTGACCTTACATGGTGGGAGAAAAGAAAGATTATGGGATATGATATCCTTTCAAAATGTTTCTCAAGGAATCCCTTGTGCAACAAAGGAACAAGATGATGGATAGTTTTGCGCAAATCCTTAGATGACTACCAACATGTGACACATCTTCTTCGAGTGGAGACACCATCCCCTTCAAGTTATAAATCAACTTTGATATTCCTATATTTTAAGGTCATATAGACACATATTTTGTAGACAAATGGTTGAATTTGCTGGAAGGGTATTTTTCTATCCATAACTTTTCCAATAGAGAAAAGATTACATTTGTGCTCCTCAAAGCCATCCCCCATGTCAAAGATTGGTGGGAGACTTTCTGTGAGCAAAAGGAAACATAGGAACCCTCATTATTTATAGTCACACTCACCTAAGAGTCCTTAAGGGATGATATTAAGGAGAAATACTACCCCGTTGGAAGTTATGATGACCTATATACAAAATGAACCACACTATGGCAAGAAAGGGACCAAACAGTGCCATAGTTCACAAATATCTTCCATACATTTCCCACCAAGATGGGTATCAAATATTATGAGTGACATCTGGTGCTCAAGTACCATGGAGGTATTCATAGATACATCTAGATATAAATATATTTTCTAGACATTTCATCCTTGGGCGTGGCGTACCGATATGCTGTCAAAATCAAGTAGAAGATTAAACAAAAGATGTGACAGTTTGGGTTTGGGAACCCCTCACAACAGAAGCAAGGAGAGGAAATCCCCAACTCATAGAACAAAGCATAGAGAAAATATGGATAGCCTCAGGACAACCAGTGATGCAAACCCCCCCTATCGGCCCGCGCAAGCTCTCGGTCTAGCATCGAGCTTCTACAGGAGCCGAAGGTGCTCTCGGGATTCCACTGACCCCTATTCTTACCTTACCCATAGGCTTCACAATACACATACATGAAATTTAAATTCATGAGGGTTCCTTTTGTCTAAGCAACCTGTTCATGTGACCAAAACTCATGACCGAGTGTCCAATGAAGGGGTTATTTGATGCTCAAAGACTCTGGGTTTGAGATTTTCTCCGCCCCAACAAAAATTGATGCAATTTCCCCAAAAAACTAAATCATCAAACTCACAAAGAGACCAAGGATCAGCGGTTCATGTTCCTTCTCTAGATCAACGATCTAGATTTACTCTAGGCTTTGGATATTCGAATGATTCTTCACCTTTGTGCAACAACGACCTAACTTTCCCAGATTTATAAATCGTCGAATCACTCGGGGATCCAATGACTCACACTCACCTACAAGTCTATGGTAGGGATTTACTCCTAGACTTAGAAGCTTCAGGACTCTGGGTCTACCTTGCAACAACCAACTTAAAAAATTCTAGACAAACAAAGTCCAAATAACTTAGCACTTAAATACCTTGCTCCTTCTCTATATCGAACAACTGTGAGGGATTCCGAATCCTCCCGAATAGATATCGTCCATCCAAACTTACACAAAGGAATTATCCTCTTGGGGACCTACACTCACTATCCCTCCTTGAGCTTTGTCATTTGGATGACTTGAACTCTTGCACACACTATGCACTTCTCTCCTATGCTTGGGACTTGGAAAATTCACCTGCGCACTCTTTGTGCTATCTTTCCTAAGATTTATCAACACTTAACAAAGTGTTGGCTCTGTGCACTCCTTGCACTTCATCTCCCCTCTGAGATTTTATACTAATATAAGTGTAGGCGCACTCCTTTCGATTTGTCGGTGTGAACCTACACTCTCTCCTAATCTACCTTTAGATAGTTCTGCCTCCGCACTCCCTGTGTTGGCACGGTGCACTCCTTGCATCGATATTATCAAAATATAAACAATTGAAACTTATAATAGAATTTAGAACTCATTCATTAAAAAAATTTAGATACACACACATATAGAGATAACAACATAACATTTTATCCAGTTGCTCAGAGATAAACAAATTCATAGTCTTAGAAATGTATGCGCAATTCTATTTGTCTATATTTCCTTAACAACAATTTACAAAAGTTTCAACAATCTTCAGCAACATCCTCCTCTAGTCATATAATACATTGATTTATACATGAAGGGGCTTCTCAAGCCTTCCCTCCAGACTATTATAGTTCTTTCAAATCAAAATTAAAATCTTCCTACCACTAAGTTGATTGCAATAAATGAACAATTATAATTCATATATGAGTCGGTGCTCAAAATCTATACAATCCTACAAGAATTAAATATAATTACACCATCTATGAGAATATACTTTGACTCTTACCATGAATATCTCATGGGATATTTTATTACAATGGATTCAAAATTAAATTGACGTGCCCTCCTTGGGATCCAAACAAGTTTAAAGTAAGTTTCGTTGGATGTTGAGTCATCTTCCACCAAGCCTCATTAATGATGACGATGATGCTCCTGTATCATACTCCCCTGGACAAGTATTCATGGGCTCCTATCCATGATCTCCTCAAATTCCTTTCCATTCTTATGGATGTCTGCTTCAACTATCCAACTGACATCATCTGTTGGATGATTCTTCCACTTAACCAGATACTCATAATAATTATTTCTCCTAGTTCTCTTAACAATTCTCTGATCTAAAATATTTTCTATTTGAGGCCTCTTTTCTATGGGCATCTGTCGCATCCACTGAACCTCCTATTGATCACCTGTCCCTCCTGTGTCATCCATCTTGTAAGGATATAAGTCTGCTACATTAAATATTTTTGAAATTCCAATGTCCTCTGGCAGTGCAATCTCATAAGCACTTGAAACAATTTTTTGAGGATTTTACAAGGTCCTATCTTCTTCATATTCATTTTATTATATTTCCCTCTTGGAAACATTTCCTTCCTCAGGCGTGCGAAGACTTGGTATCCAACTTAAAAATTCACCTATTTTCTTCTTTGGTCTATTTTGTATTTGTATCTCTAGATGCTATCCTGTAGCTATCCTGATCTAGGTGGATATTAGTGGCCACCCACCTATTCCAACTGGCTCATCTTGACATTTTTTAGTTCAACATGTTTCTCTGTAATGATGGAATTTCTTAGTAATTATGGGTTTTTCACTTTTGGGGCTCTCCTGAATCCCTACAAATCATCCATATGGATATTGGTGGCTTCTCACCTATTCCAACTGGATTATTTTAGAAGTTTTCATATCAGTACATCTTTCTGTACTTCCGGGGTTGTTTTGGGGCCCTAAACATTATTTTTTTTTTTTGGCCACATCCAAACTATATATGGAGTCATATTTTGATGGAATAATGTGCATTTCTCGAAAATACCTTTCCAACGGGATATCACATGCCTAAAACATAGGTTATATGAAAACCTTATGACCTCGAGAAGTTGACATACCAACTTACCCATCAGGGCCCACGTAACTTTTGACGTTTCATCTCCTAGGGTTAGGTTTTTGGATATCTAGGGTTTTGGAATTCATGAGTAATTTTAAAAATGTCTCTGGAGCCTCACTGTAATAATTTTTTCTTCTCAGAAAGATGCACATAGAAACCACATCTCTTCTTAGAGATAGCTACCACCATTCTAGCAATTTGTTTTAATTCTGCATTGTTACAGCTTCAACCTATTTTATTTATTCAATAGAAGTTATTTTTCATTGGATATATTTTGTTGTTTTCCATATATTTGTGTTATGGAATTCAATATGTTATTCATTTCATTCCACTCATAAATACAGATCAGTGGTATCAGAGTGGTCTGCTCTTCATTTGTTTTTCTTTGTGCATGTCCCTGACAAGATCCGGGTACAAGAAGTTGGGCCTCAAACCAATCAATCCTTTTCAATATCGGTTGCACAAAACTCAACCAAAAATCATGGGGGATGAGAAGAAATATGATGGAGTAGGAGATCCTTTTAAAATGTTTCTCAAGGAAGCCCTTGCATGACAAAGGAACGAGATGATGGACAACTTTGCATAGATCCTTCGGAGGCTTCCTACACAAGACACATATTCATCAAGTGGTCATGCAACCCCCTTCAAGGTACAAGTAAATTTTGATATTCCATTATTTAAAGGACTGATAGATTTCGATGTTGTAGATAAATGGTTGAATCTGCTCGAAGGGAATTTTTTGGTTCATAATTTTTCCGATAGGGAAAATATTACTTTTTCACTCCCAAAGGGCATCCCCCATGTTAAGGAATGGTGGGATATGTACTTTGAGAAAAGGGACATATAGGAATATAAAATATTTGTCGTTTCCCCCACATGGGATTCCTTCAAGGATGCCATTAAAGAACAATACTACCATGTTGGAAGCTACGAGGACTAGTACACAAGATGGACCACGTTGTATCAAGAAAGGGACCAAACAATACCATATCTCAACAATATTTTCCATACTATGCACACCAAATTGGGTATCAAAGACTCTAAACAACATCTAGTGCTCAAATAATGCGACTGTCTACACAAATACATTCAAATAGAAATGGAGTTTTTGGACATCACATAATTAGGTGTGGCTTATAGATATGTTGTCAAGGTCGAGAAGAATTTTAAAGAGAAGAGGTGAGAGTTTGGATTTGCAAATTACTCATAGCCAAAGTAGGGAAAAGGTGGTTCCAACCCACCAAACAATGGATAGATAAAATATGGTTTCTCTCAAGACAACCAAACCAAGTTGTAACCCAAGAACAGTAATGAGAATTCAAAGAAGGACATGGAAAAGTAGTGTGAATACCATAAAATCCCTTGGCACAACACCAAAGAATTTTTCTCCAAGAAATCACTAGTGGCTAAGTTAAAATATTATGAATCAGAGGTAGATTCTGACTCTGAATCAAAATCATAAAGTGGGAAGTGGATCATTGATGTCTAACCTAGTTCCACTATCACTACCCCCAAAGTCCATCCAAGAAAACCAAAAGAAATACAGGAAGGGAAACTATTCTTTCACTCATAGATGTGGGTAAAGGGGACTCCACTGCATTTCATTATCGATAGCAGCAGTCATAAGAACCTGATCGCAGAAGAGGTCATCAAGCAGCTGTACTTGCCGATAAGATCACACCCAGAACCCTACACCATCGGTTGGCTTCACCAAGGACAAGATCTTCGTGTCAACCAACAATGTTGTCTTCCCTACAAAATCAATCCCTTGAAATATGAGGTATTGTGTGATATTGCGACCCATGAAATTTGTGATGTTATTTTAGGCCAACCATATTTATGGAAGAGAATTGCTATGTATGAGTCTAGACCCCACAATGTTATTATTACTTTGGGTAGACAATTGTATAGGAAACCAGAGGTAGTGTCTCCTATCACTATTTATTTAATATCTGCTAAGCAATGTAGTAAGGTCATTTCAAAGACTGAGAATTTTTTCTTCTTTGTGATCTGTGCTCGCAGTAAGTAGAAGGTCGCTACCACATCTGTGAACTCTACAAAGATCCTCCCTTTATAGCATAATAAAGTGAATGAGATCGTGGAAGAGTACATATACATCTTCTCCTCACCCACTAGGGTACTGATGCATTTCCATGTCAAGCATCCAATTAATCTAACCCCTGGTGCACCGCTACCTAATGGACCACTCTATAGTCACTCGTCGATGGAAAATGACAAAATCAAGTGCTAGATTCAAGAGATGATTCAAAAGGGGAACATCCAACATAGCTCCTCCCCTTTTGTAAGCCCTATTGTGTTGGTGTAGAAGAAATATGGGACCTAGCGGCTCTATTTTGATTACAGAGCATTAAGAAAAATCACAGTTAGGAACCGTAACCCAATTTCCTGAATTGATTACCTTCTTGACCAACTCAAGGGGGGGAAATTTCTTCAACAAGATTGACCTAAGTTCTCAAAACCACTAGATTCCCATCGAACCAATGAATGTATGGAAGAAAACTTTCAAATCTAAAGAAGGTCTCTTCGAATGGTTGGTCATGCCCTTTGGATTAACAAATGCACCAACAACTTTCATGAGATTGATGGATGATGTATTGAGACCCTTCACCAAATCTTTTGTGGTGGTATATCTTCATGACATCCTCATATTCAACAGAACTTGGTAGGACCACATGCAACATATTCAATAGGTTTTGGGTACTCTGTGGTAGAACAAGCTATATGCCAACTTGGAAAAATGATCCTTTGGCATGAACAACATACAATAATTCATCTACATTATTGATGAGCATGGGTGTTATAGCAAGATTTTCCTCATCCTATGCAATCTTTCACAGAAGGCCTTTTTCCATTTCCCCATGTAGACTTATTATCCCTATTTGTAAAATCCAAAGCCAAAAATACATATTTTTCCACATGTACGCATATTGCCTACTATACAACATGCGTATACACAGGCTTCTCCACTATAGCCCGTGTACATCAGGATTTGTGCCAGAAAATGAAAATTAATGTCAGGTTTCCATGTCACTACAGGAGATCTACAATCCTTGGCCTTACTTATAATGAAAACATTCTGACTCAACCCTTCAGTTCCATTTTGAAGGCTATATATGGGCCAATTCTGAGCTATGGAAAGAGGAGAAAGAATTTAAATTTGCAAGAAAAGTTACTCTCGAGAAATTATTTACTTCATATTGAGTCTGCATCCCTTTGTCCTTTAAGTCTGAACACAGTGTCTAGCCCCCAATCTCTTCCCTTATTGATTGAGAAACTCATTGTTTCTCTCTTATGAGCTTGCCTTTGGTGGAGGATTGAAGTGGTGGAGGCCCAGTTGGAAGGAACTTAGTTTCTCAGTTTTGAACTGTGTCGACACGGAAGTATGTAACATTTTCACTTTCGCTGATCATTTATTAATAGAAATACTCTTTTCCCATCCAATTGATATCTTTCAAATATTTGAATTATTATTCCATGGGCGTATTTGTCATGTTTATTAATGGATTATTCTATAGAATGTGACAACATCATATAATATCAACATATGCTTTCCCTTCTTAGTTGTTGAGGACTAGTTGCAGGTATATTGCTTTGGGTCAAGTGCTCAATGGTGGACTTCATCAAACGTCTGGACGAGGTAGGCCTTTTATCTTGTCTTTCTAGCATATTTGTTTATATAGCATACTTGATAAGAGAGTTGATTTCTGCAGTCATTTTCATCTGTTGTGGTTTACCCTATCCATAGAGAGATTTTCCTCATAACAGAATTGGCGACCATACTAGGGATTTAATCTTATTTCTTAGGGTTTGGAGTACTTTTCTCCTTAGATTTCTCTCATTTATATTATGTTTCTTGTCATATCATTTCTTGACAACCTATGTTCACTCTGTATCTAAGTTTTCAACCTTCTCTCTTGCATGGCCTTGTTTTTTAAACATATAAGCATTTTTTTCCTTGACAGTCGTGTATATACGCAGGCTATCCCTATGCAAGATGCATAAATACAGTATGTTTTCCTAAACAATCATGTACATTATCTTTCCTTACCTGATTGCTTGGTCTGGTGGTTGTTGGGTGGAATTTGATGTTTGTTGAGCCTTCTTGGGTCTCTGTAGTGCCTGTTAAGTGCTTGTGGGATGCCAGAAAACCTATCTTTGGTTGAATTTTTGGGAGTCTTTCTCATCATATTTTCATTTTGATTGTCCTTGTACATTAGGATGGGTTATTTGCTACTTGGTATCCTGCTTGAGTTATATATTTCTATACACAATATATTTTATATATCAATTTTCTTTCAGTCCATGCATTTTCATTTTTATTATATTGAAATTACAAAATAAAGGGCATTTTGCATTTCTTGGCATTTTGGTCTTTTGAGTCCTTGTCATTGTTGGAAATACCAACTACACTGAGAGGGGGGTGTGAACAGTGTAGGGATCTTTTTCCCAAAAAGCCTTAGTTAACAATCACCATTAAATCATTACTCATTGTTGTCATTTATAACCAGTTAAATTTCAACACATATCAACAACATATATTAACAATATATCATCAACAAGTCATCACCACAAGGAACACAAAGAACACAAGATGTATGTACAATTTTGTTTTTATTATGGACTACAATCCTTGGGGTTTTTCAGCAACAACTGAATAGACTACATATCTACAAGAGAACCAAATCTATAATGCAATACTCAGCTTACACCCTCAACACCAACTGAGATGAGGCAACAATCCTCAACAGATATCAATCTATACCACAAACAAGTGCATCAACCATGCACCAACCTGTGCCAAACAACCTGTAATCAACCTGTACCATAAACAAGTGCATCCAACCATGTACCAAGTATATACCAATCATGTGTCAACTACTCATCAACAATGAATCATCAATATGTACCAACATCATCAACTATACACCTCATGTATGTGCCAACTCATCAACTGCTTGTCTCAACCATGACTAGTTTTGGATTAGTCAACAACCCTAACTTGAAATAATCATAAGTTTGTACCTGTAATGAATAAATATCTGAAACTGATATACAATTTTCTTCAGTTTGTTTTATACAATTTCTCCAGCTTTCACTACTTGGAACCTCTCATAAAAGGCGTTACAGAAAAAATGGCATACCTTGCTGAATTCTGGCTTATTCTAGAGAGAGACCTTATAGAGCGTGCCTTGCACAGAATATTTGTTGAATAGATATGAAACTATTACAGAACATAATAAATACTGTAATATAACCAACACAATTGGTCTCACTGAATTTTTATCTATTATGAATAATTTATGACGTTTTTACCAAAAACACCTGTTTTAGACTAGTTTCAGGACTAGCCACAAACCCTATTGTCCACGTAGTGTATCTCCAAAACTAAAACGACCCACAAGATGAATGTTTTACCAAAGATACTTGGATATGTTTCCTCAATGGAATATCAATATCATGGTCTAAAGAATTATAGAAAAAAAATTATTACGAAAATGGCGAGATGACCTGTAAATAACATACCTTAGAAAGCATCATGAAAATAATTTATCCTCCCTTGAATTCTGGCCCTATTTTCTTCACCTTCCCTCTAAAATTAGTCTTAGATATCCTTTTTTTACTTCATTCATCTATATATATTCAATATTTTCAACTGTTCCACACCAAAAATTCTCAAGAAGCTCTCACAAGAAGCTCTCCACCAATACTCCAAAAGATATTCTCACAAGAAGCTCTCCATTGATCCACAAAAAGGATGATCTACAAGAGACCATTGCTTTATTATTTATACTTTCATCCTCTAGGTCACTTAAGCCATTATTAGGTCACTTAAACCATTTCTAGGTCACTTAACCTATTTTCCTTATTTTAGGGTTAACCACTTTCCATAAATAGAAAGTTCCCCAATACTTTATCATTTAAATATTCCTTATTGATTTTTTCACTACTCTTTATTATTTAAATAATCGGCCTTGACTTTGTCAATTTACTTTATCATTTAAATAATATTAACCCATTTCTAGGTCACTTAACCTATTTTCCTTATTTTAGGGTTAACCACTTTCCATAAATAGAAAGTTCTCCAATACTTTATCATTTAAATATTCCTTCTTGATTTTGTCACCTTACTTTATCATTTCTTGATTTTTTCACTTCTCTTTATTATTTAAATAATCCACCTTGACTTTGTAACTTTACTTTATCATTTAAATAATGATTTCTTCTTTTAGGTCACTTTGACTTCTTTGACCTTGGGGGCTTCAAGCCTTCATATGGGGGTCCTTCATCTTCGTAAGGACATAACTCTTAAACCATGAGGAGTTATGTGACATTCCACATACTATCAGAAATGGCATGACAAACACTATCCATCTAGGATATTTTTACCAAAAATTTTATTGATCTTCATCTCATTATTCCACATACAAGCATGGGTTCTCCAACCATTCTTCTAGGATAACTCAATCCAAAAAGAGTATTCTCGTGAGGGATTCAACCATAAGGAGACCACTTTGGAGTTAATCCATTTGTGAAGCTTATCAATCATGATAAGACAATAATGAGAACATGGGTCCTCCAACCATTCTGCTAGGATAACTCAATCCGCAAAGCATCTTCCCGTGAGGGATTTCACCATAAGGGGACCACTTTGTAGTTCATCCATTTGTGCACCTTATCAATAATGATAAGACAATAATGAGTGATGTATACATTTTTCCAACAGTGCATCATATACCAATGAAACCACATCGATCCATCTTCATCCTGTATCAATGACAACTCATTGATCCATCTTCATCATATCAATGACAACTCATTCATCCATCTTCATCTATGCATTCTCATCAAGGACAATACATATTACATTACATCAATCATCAATAAATCAATCCTTTGGCATCAATCAATCACTTGACATAAATCAATGACATCAATCAATCAAACCATTGACATCAATGACAACATGATCCAACAGTCATTAGCTTAGTGCATGTAATAAAAGATGGCATTTTTACTTTAGAATTGCAGAGTTGAGATTGAAGAGTGCATTGTTTTTTAGAAGAATATCTCTCATTAAAAGTTGAAGTTAGGAATTTTCATTACTTTCATATTTACTTTCTTGCAGAGTCATAACACCATGAGTTTCACTACCATACATTTTTGAGTAATCACGACCACTAAAATTTAAAATTGATTAGTCACGATTTTAGTTTCTAGGGTACACAAACTAGCTTAGGATTTAATGCCTTGGAATAGGATTTTGTGAGTAAACTTCTTCAAGGAAATTAAATCAACGTATGTGTCTGAGAAAGGGAGTGGACAAATCCATTGTATAATTGGTAATATCAGGAGGCTCTGCTCACACTAGAGTTAATCATGAGGTCGCGTGAGGTTGGTTGAAGAGTTATCCCCTTGATACCTTCTTAGCATCAGATGTATTTCTGGGGATCTATTCGTATATGGGGATATTGCTAGTGCATTTACCTCCATGAGAGGAGGTACTTTCAATGTTTTTGGCTTTTCTACCCTACCCATATGGTGGACTTGACTTATGACTACTCGCCTGTGCATCGGTTATACATTGGTTTATTAGTTTCTTGACTTAGGTTCCACATAGGTTACTTGCAGGGGTTATTTTGTAGGTACCCTGGGTCAGATAAGGGTCAGACAACACACAACATTTATGGAGGATTACCTCTCCGGGGGGATCTGATTGACTAGTTGTTAAGCCCACGAGGGCCCTTATAATTGATTTTTTTACCTTCGATCTCTAGTAGGGAGTCTCGGGCCACTATTGGGTGAGACATACTTTATTTAGGAAGGGAGACCACTCTCAACCACTTTACCTCATTTGTGTGCATATTGGTCATTTGACTTTTGGTGTTCTCTTTGATTTTTAGTTGATATTAGGAGTCTATATTGGGTTTTCATTATCATGGATAGTGGAGTTCCTTTTTCTCCCTCGTTTACCACTACCCACCCCATGATGCCTACTCATTTAATGGGGACGAATCCTTCCAATTTTCATAATGGTATGCATAACTATGACACTCAGTCTGCACCTTGGGTCTCTAGTCATTTCCCTGTTGATATGCCTTCACCCTTGCAATACTCTCTCTGGTCCACTTATATGAATCCTAGCATTGGATCTGGGGGCACCATGGCCCCGATATCTACGTCTTCGTTTTATATGAGTCATGTCCCTCAACCATATTTGATGATGGGAGGTTGGAACCTCCCCTCTTACGAATCCAATCCTATCTATTCTCTTTCAGGAGCCAATACTCAAATGGGTGTGTATTCTACTTACTACGCCCCATCTTTGTATCCTTCATTTTCCATGTCAAATCCTTCAAATACTTTTACCATGACAGGTCCTCATATATCCCCAAATATTTCATATGGGGAGAATCATTTTTACGGTTCAGGCTATACTTTGTATGGAACCCATTCACAAGGGGGAAACATGTATCCTCACTCGAATAGTCCTTATCATACTTCCATCTCTTCACAGAATTCAGTGATGATGCCCATACATACCTCTTTGGATCAGTTAGGCAGAGGATACTACCTTTCTAGACAGGGATAGGGGGTAAACCAAGATCCTTCATGGCCTGCAATGTTCCAAAGCCAATCTTTCTCGGGACCTTGGTGTCAATTTTCACAACCCATCGCTAGTCCAGTCACTGCCATTTATACTGGAGCCCCATCACCAATCGTTTTCAGTCATGTTGGAGATGGGTTGATGACCTCTGCAATTCATGTTGACAACCCGCACCCAGTCATTGTTATTCATGATGGGGGAATCATGCTAGTCACCATGATTCATATCACTGTCACATCTCCAACCTATGTACATCATGTAGGATATTACTCTCTCGCTTCTTCCAGTCACATTGAGATCACATCACCAACCATTGAGAACGACGTTGGGGGAATTGACAAGCCTCGATGCCTCAGACGTAAGCCTAAATTCCTTTGCAATACTTGTGAAGAATATCACCTTACTCATTTGTGTCTAGCTACTATTGGGATACTAGAAGTGTGTGTTGGGTATGTGTTATATTCTTTGCATGTGTGTGTGTGTGGGTGCGTCAGATACGACAACTGCATCTGATGATCCGTACAAACTAGATTTTTGTGTTTTTTTCTATTTTTAGCGGATTTTTCTATTTTTAGCTGATTTGTAAATTAATCCCGGATTAAGGGATTAGGGTTTTGGTATCTACGAAATACCTAAAAACATTGTATATATTGTATGGAGAATGGTGAAATTCGATATAATGAAAATAA
>ML782612.1:217320-241682 GCA_009831015.1 Picea engelmannii
GCAAACAGGAAACTCTGGTTGAATCAAAGAAAATATGTTGAAACGATATTGCAGAGGTTTAATATGCATGGAAGTAAACCGATCAAGGTTCCTATTCCTATAGGTGTAAAGTTATCTGCAGATCAGTGTCCCAAGACACAGGATGAAGAAGAGGACATGTCCCATGTTCCATATGCCAGTGTAGTTGGCATCTTTATGTATGCAATGGTCTGTACTAGACCAGCCATTGCACATGCAGTGGGAGTTTTGAGTAGGTATATGTCAAAACCAGGGAAGGAGAATTGGACAGCAACAAAGAGGGTCTTCAGGTATCTTCGTGGCACCACCAGTTATGGATTGTGCTACCAAGGAAGGTCGGGATTGGATAGAGTGGTTGACATACATGGCTTTGTTGATGCAGACTGGGCTGGAGATTTGGATCGCAGAAGATCTACAAGTGGGTATGTATTTAACCTATTTGGAGGAGAAATCAGTTGGATGAGCAAAAGACAGGCTGTAGTGGCACTCTCAACTATAGAAGTTGAATACATGGCAGCCACTCATGCAAGCAAGGAAGAAGTATGGTTACAAAGATTGTGTTCAGGTATTGGGTTGGTACAACAAGCAGTGATATTAGACTGTGACAGTCAGAGTGCAATATTCCTGGCAAAGAACCCAGCTTATCATTCGAAGACAAAGCATATTGATGTTCAGTATCACTTTGTGAGAGACATGGTTGAGGAAAAGAAGGTGTTGCTGGAAAAGGTTGACACTTTGAAGAATGCTGCAGATTCATTGACAAAGTTTGTGAGCACAGAAAATTTCTCTTGGTGTAGAGTAACAATGGGCATTGATGCCCTGGATTGTTGACTATATAATCCCCTGGACCCCTGGATGCAAATAAAACAACAAGTGGGAGAATGTTGGGTATGTGTTATATTCTTTGCATGTGTGTGTGTGTGGGTGCGTCAGATACGACAACTGCGTCTGACGATCCGTACAAACTAGAGCTCTACCGTTGCGCCGGGCGCTTCCTAGGGGGGTCCTATTTTTAGCGGATTTTGCTATTTTTAGCTGATTTGTAAATTAATCCCGGATTAAGGGATTAGGGTTTTGGTATCTACGGAATACCTAAAAACATTGTATATATTGTATGGAGAATGGTGAAATTCTATATAATGAAAATAAGAAAGGTTTTCCCGATTGAGGGTTTCCGGTAAAAATCTCTGTGTATTCTGTGTATGAGCCATTGATTAATTTATGTATTGCTTAAGAATATATATGCATTTATTTACTTTGCAGGTTTAAAACTTACAGTGTGGGGCTCACCTAAGGGCCCTTCAGATTCTGAGCCATCTGTGGTTTCCCCACACTTTGTTTCTTTGTTTATTGACATGAAAGTAATGTCTCTGCAATCTTCTCTCGACCACACCCCTGTTCTCAAGGGTGATGTGTCCCCTATCCCTATTATCATGCATCCTCTTCAACCTATAATTGAATAAGTGGTAGTACTAGTGTAGTCTCTGGTCAATCCTACCCCCCTTGTGGAGGGTGATGCATATTTCAACCATGTTGTTAGCATTCCTAATCCTACACATACTGAACGAGAGAGAGAGTTTTACTCTCCCCAAATTCTCTCCCTCCAAGTCTTGAGGAGATCCCCTTTGATTGGGAGGACCTTGTGGTGTATCCAATGCCCCCGTCTATGTCTTTTCCAGTAAGAGACATTATCGGATATATCACATAGACCATATCCTCTGCTAGTGATTTATCCTCTTCAACTTGGAGAGCTTTGGGTTTTCTCAATATTATGTCGACTATTCATAAGATGTTGAAATTCCACAGAAGTCTAGCACGGAAGCCTTGGGTGCCCCCGTGACTTGCTTCTTAGAAGCCCCCAAATGAGTTTAATTTAAGATCTTTTCCAACTCATCTTCAAAATGAGAAAAGATTGTCGAGTGAACTTGTCTCTTTCACACTTGTAAATTGGATTTGAAAAGACATCTATTTGGCACAAGTTTATCTCTTTTTCACATCAAGTAGACTAAAATACATAAAAAAGGACAGTTTTTGGCGTTAAGTTGTGATTGCATCTCATGCCCTCGCTTGCAGTATTGAGACTATAGTTGGTTCTCGCTTTGTGTTATAAACCATTTGCTTCATCAATTTTTGAATCCTCAACCAAGAAGAGCCTTGTTTATATCCTTCACAATTTGACACCCTACACCTAAGAGGGAACATTCCCCTAAGTATCCATCTCCCACATGCATTTCCTTGCATTGAGCATAGGTACATTCCACTACTAGAGCTAGTTTTTCTTACTTGCGACACTCATTTCATCCTCTGTATCATAACATTCATTTGTCTATGAAAAAATAAAAAAAAAGACAGGTGGAAAGGGAGTATTATCTTGTATAGGGAACAATCATGTCGCCTTTCAACAAAGCACAAAATTATTGAGTCCATTCATCATCATAATTTTGGGATTAGCATGGCCTTAGGAAGATGAGCTCATTACAGAGTCTTATATATTTATTGGTTACTATTCCAGTCCCAATAGAGAGTTTCATTTATGCCTCCTACATCTCATGGTTTCATCATTGGGTCTATGTTGCCAGAGTCCTCCATATGTCTCATTCTTTTATTCAAAGGAAGTCTATCAACCTATGTCGGCCACTTCTCAGAACTATTGATTTTTCATGTCATCCATACCCTCTGTTTGTATCAGAATCACATGATACAATAGTCCTATCATGCACCCTGGCCCTACTTTCATCATTGGTAGGAAACCTTGAACCCAACAATCGACATTTCATCACTGGTCATTCACTGGGTGGTTTCCCTTGTGTTCGATGGTAAGACATCTATTCACACATTGGGATTCATGTAGTGTCTTGGATGCCATTAGCCTTATTGGTGGTTTCCTCTCCATTGTCAGCAGTTTCATTATTGTATTCTATTCAAAGGGTCATTTTTGTATACCTCTTGCACTTGGCACACACAAAAGGAGCATAAGGTCATTGGTTCATGAACATGTTCTTCGTTCGATTTCCACCAAATCATGAATCTCCTTCTTTGTACCTCATGTTGACTAATGAGAGATGCCTTAATTATCTCCTTTCAGTGGGTCTCCTTCCATCGAATTCAACCCATTTATTCTGGAAACGGGACCTAGAGTCTTATGAGTACCTTGAGGCTTGCAGTCATTAGTTGCAAGCTCTCTTGCCATTGACAATTGGGAATACATCAATGTCTCTTGATCAATGTATTCTTCAGGTGTTCGACATCGACTCATTTATTCACACTTGTAAGAATGTACTCGGT
This sequence comes from Picea engelmannii, assembly GCA_009831015.1. Taxonomy (NCBI): domain Eukaryota; kingdom Viridiplantae; phylum Streptophyta; class Pinopsida; order Pinales; family Pinaceae; genus Picea; species Picea engelmannii. Next base: position 220,624 of record ML782612.1, read on the forward strand.
GCCTTGATACCTACTTTCATTATCAATAGGTTGTCTCGTGTTTTTTAATGATATACCTCAGTGACTGGTAATCAAACAGTGTCTCATTGTGTTCGACCTCAACTCCTTTATTAACATGATGTAGAATTGCACCCTTGGCAGTTTGTGTAGAATACTTGAAGACATCACTATGTGGTCGCAACTTTCTTGAGTTGTTTCTTTCCTTTGATTGGACCAGTACCTATATGACTTCAATCATCATGGGAGATCAGATTGTACTCCATTGTATATTGATGTCTTCAGTTTGGTTTTGAGACTGGTTCCACTAGGCCTTGTTCGTGACTGTGACATATTTTTGGCATGTAACCGCATTTGTATTTTCCTATTCATGGCCATAGACACTTGTTTGGTATATTTTCACATGGATCTACAATGTAATTTTATTGGAATCCATGGATGCAAAGTTAGTGAAGAATGTAATGAGAAACTAGTTCTTCCAGCTGGTTCCCCATCACTCCACTTCTGTGTTGTTTATAATTTAATTTTTCCATTGCATATACTCCTCTGACCTGACACATTAGGGGGCATATGTTATAGAAATATTTTTCTCACCCTATGCAATCATGCATAGAAGGCCTTTTTCCATTTCCCCATGCAGACTTGTTATCCCTGTTTGTAAAATCCAGATCCAAAAATACATATTTTTCCACATGTATGCATCTTACCTACTATACAACATGTGTATATGCATGTTGCTCCACTACAACCCACGCACATCAAGATTTGTGCCAGAAAATGAAAATTAATGTCGAGTTTCCATGTCACGACAGAATATCTATGATCCTTGGCCTTCCATATACTAGAAACGTTCTGACTCGGCCCTTCAGTTCCATTTTGAAGGCTATAAATGGGCTAATTCTGAGCTATGGAAAGAGGAGAAAGAATTCAACTTTGAGAGCAAAGTTACTCTGGAGAAATTATTTACTTCATATTGAGTCTACATCCCTTTATCCTTTAATTCTGAACACAGTGTTCCACCCCCAAGCTCTTACATTATTGATTGAGAACCTCATTGTTTGTCTCTTATGAGATTTCCATTGGTGGAGGCCCAGCTGGAAGGAACTTAGTTTCTTAGTTTTGAACCATGCCAACACAAAATTCTGTAACATTTTCGCTTCTGCTGATCATTTATTAATAGAAATAATATTTTCCCATCCAATTGATATCTTGTAAATATTTGAATTATTATTCCATGGGCGTATTTGTCATGTTTATTAATGGATTATGCTATTGAATGTGCTAACATCATATAACATCACCATATGCTTTCTCTGCTTATTTATTGAGGACTAGTTGCAGGTATATTGCTTTGGGTCAAGTGGTCAATGGTGGACTTCATCGAACGTCTAGACGAGGTAGGACTTTTATCTTGTCTTTCTATAATATTTGTTTATATATTATACTTGAGAATAAAGTTTATTTCCACAGTCATGTCCATCTTTTGTGGTTTACCCTAGCCATAGAGAGATTTCCCTCGTAACAATGGGGTACATGTGGATCGAGCTAAGGTCCAATTCATTCATGACTAGCTAACCTCGACCACACTAACCAAGCTTCAGAGCTTCTTGGGGATTACTATATTCTATCGAAGGTTCATGTTGTGATTCTCCCATATTTCATGGGCCCTCAGTAACCAAGGGCGGTGGCAAGGAAAATTTCACATGGGGGCAGGCACAACAACAAGAATTTGATGATATGAAGCATCGCTTGTGATTAGCTCTAGTACCCTCCTTACCCAATCTACAAAAACCATTCGATATTGAGACTAATTCCTCTGACTATGCTATAGGCACATTTATCACTCAACATGGTCATTCAATAACATACCATAGTGAGACACCCTCAGATACTATCCAGAAATACTCAACCTATGAAAAGGAAATGTATTCCATTGTGCAAGCCTGCCATCAATGGAAACATTACATTCTGGGAAAGGAGACAATCATCCACACTGATCATAGGCCTCTGTAGTTCATACAAACATAGGGGAATTTGGACAATGACTGCCATCAAAAGTGGTCCACATACCTACAACAGTTCCATATCAACATCAAGTATGAAACATGGAGCACAAATCGTGTTAGTGACTACCTCAGTCACCCTCCTGTTGTTGCACTCACTACAATGCTCCATTCCTATGGGCATGAGGCACTAGTACATATTGGAAAATTTTCGACGTTCTATTTATGACGTTATGGAAAAAATTGGCCATACTGTCAAAAAATAGAGGGAATTTAAAAAAAAAATTCCATATTTCCCGATAATGTCGTTGTTGCAACGTACTAAAAAACATGTCACTCTTTTGAAAAAGGTAGGAGGATGTCACTCTTGCAATGACATTGTATTTTCATCTCTCTTGCGACGTTGGAGAAATATTCATCGCACTTGTGACATGATGGAAACTAGGTTTTCCCCATCCCAACGATCACCTAGTATTTGACCAAGTCAACTTTGACTTGGTCAACGATCGTCGGAATTGTGACGTTATAAAATATATAAATATGTTTCATTTTATGGATGTTGAGACAAGTTTTATATAATAACAAAAGTTCAAAAAGGGTATAATCTGGTCTTCTTGGCAAACAAAAAACAAGTTTTTTTTTCAGTGTATGTTTGTGGGGAAGAATGTCAGAAAACATTAGAGGTGGGAAAAAAATTAAAGAGGGTGAAAAAGTTGATGGTAAATTTTATTTCCCTTGTAAAAATTGTTGTACTAGACGTCATGAAAGAGTTTTAATAGCAACAACTAAAAAAATTGTAGAAAATATGGGCACATGGACGGGGGATCAAATCAATATCGTCCCATGGTAATTAGCTATATATATATTCATTATCTGTTTTAATATTTATTGTATTCTCAAACTTTTATATTGTTTTATACATGCACTAATTTTTCATGATTGTCTGTAATTATAAAGTTAGATCCCCCCCCTAACTTTATGCACAAAGCACCAAGTAGTAGTAGAAATGATGTTGTACAATACGAAGAACTTGAAGTAGATAATGATGATCAAGTTATTGATCCCATGGAAGTATATGAAAATAATAACATAGTTCAAGATGATGGGACAAATCAAATGATCCAAGACTTATTTGGTCATCCAAATGAGGATCACGGGGACAGTAGTGATGATATTTATGATGAACCTCTAATTTAAAAGGAAAATAAACGACTTTATAAAGGGTCAAGAGAAAATCTTCTCTCCACTACATTGTTGTTGGTGAACTTAAATGTTACGAGTCATTTGTCAAACACTTGTATGACACAGATCCTAAGGTATGTAATATGTTTCATCACATCTAAATAAAGGGTGAATTTTCCCCATTTGTTTTAGTGTTAATTTATGTGTAAAATAAAAATGCAATATTTACAATTACCATTCTTTACATTAACTATTTATTTTTTATGTTTTAGATTGTTAGGTGAATATTTTTTATCCTCGTCAAATATTTTGCCTCGCACATATCGAGATTTACATTCCATTATGAAAGACAATGGAATGGAGTATCAAAGTATAGATGCATGTCCTGATGATCATATTATATATTATGGACAACATGCATCGAAAAAAGAATTCCTGGTATGTGGTATTAGTAGATATCGAACCGATTAAGTAACAAAAATGGTCCCTGGAAAGGTTCTCTGGCATATTCCCATAGTTTCACATTTACAACGACTGTTCAAGTGCCAAAGCATAGCATAGTTTATGGATTACCATGCATGAAAGAGAATTAAATATGGCATTCTTCGAATGCCTGTAGATGGTTATGCATTTAAGGAAATTGCTGCAAAATGGATAGAATTTACAAATGAACGTCGTAATGTTAGGCTTTCATTGGAAACTAACCGTGTTAATCCATTTGGAGAGCTTCAGTCTGTTTACTCAGTGTGGAGTATTTTTTTTATCAATGATAACATTCCTCCTTGGATTTCAATAAAGAGAGAGCACATAATGTTGACAATGATTATTCTAGGTATTTGTTTACATTAATTTTTCGAATTTAAATTTTTCATTTTTCTATTTTTTTGCATAACATCTTTTATTTATTTATTTATATATATATAAATACCATGGTAGTAATTTTGTGTAATTTAAAACAATTAGTTAAGTACCAAGTTAAATATATGAATGTGTATATCGAGCCTCTTATTGACTAGATACTAAAGTTATGGGAGGGAATCACTATGTATGACATCTATAAACTAATTGGAAAGAAGAGATTTCAATGTCGTGGAATAATTTATGGACAATTCATGATGCCCCATGACTAACACATTTTTGTGGTATGTAACATTACATATTGCACGCTTGAATAATATATAATTAATTGAATATATCATGCATGTTGTCTAAATAATCATTTCGTATATTAATAATTCACATTAATCCATCTGTTGTGGGTCTTCAAACATTAATCCATCTGTTGTGGGTCTTCAAACAAAGGGTAAATTTACATGTCCAGTTTGTGGTCCTAAGATGAAATCTCATTGGTCAAAAAGTTTAGGAAAGGAGGTGTTTGATGAGTATAGACAATTCCTCTCTAAGAACCATAAGTATCGTACTACTGATAAATATCTTTTCAATGGGAAACAAGAGACTGGACTAAAACCACAAAGAATGACACCTCAACTATGGAAGTTGGAATATGATAGAATCAATCCTCGAGGTACGCATTTTTTTATGTATCATAAATGGAATCATGTTTTGAAATTTTATTTTAATTATTCATTTTATTTTACCGCATTTGATAAATAGTGTTCTAATGTTTTTTATGCTTCATCAATGTTGTCGTCATGAAGGTAGTAACAATGGGCTTCCATGAGGAATGAAATGTTATTCCACTCAATTCATTAGGTTTCCTTACTATAAGGACCTAAAAATAGTTTATTTATTTGATACAATGCTTATCAGGAAGAATGTGTCAAAAACATTATGGCAAATCATAGATGGCAGGAGGGATAAAGAAAAAATTGTCAAAATTTGTAATGAAATTAGAGAAGTCAATCATGCAATGCAAAGTGTGATACGATCAAATAATGATGGAGAACAAAATAAACTTCCATGGTTATTAACAGAGAAGCAAAGAAATGGTGTAACATAGGTCATTCAAAAAATTAAATTTCCCACAGGTTTTTGTTCAAACATAAAGAATATCTTAACGAAGAAAGGTGAATTTGGTGGGTAAAAAAACATGATTGGCATACCTTCATTAAAGTAATTAATAATTTTAGTATTCATATTTATATATTGGTCATATACATTTTTTGAGATTTTTATTTTTTTGTCTAGCTTTGAACACGTAACAATTCATTTTTTATTTTTACAGTATGTTCTACCTCTATCTATCCCAAACAAATTTGACAACAACGTCAAACAAGTTATATATGATCTTGGAAAATGCATGAGGTAAGTCGCTGCAATATATATGCAAAAACAAATTTCAAATTTTTGTTGTACTTAATGACATGTGTTTTACCTGTAATGTAACATGTATTGTGTTTTGTTGAAACATGTTATTTTATTGCATCATGATTTGTAGATGGTTGTCATTGAAAGAAATCCATGAAGATGATATAAATTATTGGAAGAGAGAAATTCTTCGGCTAATGTGTGAAATCCATAAGTATCCACCTCCAACATTTTTCAATGCACAAGAACACTACCTCATACACCAAGTTGAGGATATTGAAATGTGTGGACCTGTACACACAAGGTCAATGTGGATGGTGGAGAGGCACTTGAAATCATTGAAGGCTTTGGTTAGACAAAGAGAACGTCCCGAGGGTTCTATGGCGGAGGGATATATGTATATGAATCCATGGTGTATATTAGCCAGTATCTTCCTAAATTAGCAATGCAAGCTATGCATGTAGTGGATTTCATTTGGGATGTGAACTCCATCAAAAAATTTGAAAGGGAGAAGCTGTTGGGGAAACGTACAATGAAAAAAGTGAGAGGTAATTAAATTGTGGATATTTTTAATAAATATAATTTTTTTCGTTTTTTTGTGTATATGATCATACTCATTTAATGTTTATTCTTTCATCATTTATTAATATTTACCATGGTTATAACTAATATTTAATATTGTTGAATTGTGATTTTTTTATCAGTCAGTTGCTCAAGATTGGGATGCAGTACATTTATACATTGCAAACAATCTTAACTGGATGAAGGTATGGATTGATAGATGTAAAGAATGTCATGGTGGTAGGTTATCATGGAAATAACTGTTTGAATTGGTTAGAGAAGCTCGTCATAATGGAGATTCTGATGTTACGCAGAGGGAAATAGATTTATCATATTGTTTGAAAGATGGAAAGGTAAGCAAATTCACACATTTTATTAAGTTATTTTATATTATATTAATGTGACTGTAGGTGTGTTTTTTTCATATTATACATTCCAAGTTATATAAATTTGTTTAATATTAATTGACAATGCATCTTTTACATGTATGACATATTGCAGTTGAAACACCACAAGGCTATCTGATGCAATGGTCGTAAATTTTGCATCAAACAGTTGGATGAAACAATAAAAAAAATTGATAGTGGGATAATTGTGTTGATTAATTGGGTTGATTGTCATTGATGTCAACCCTTGAATAAAGTTCGGTAGCGAATTCCGGTAGAACAAAGGTTTGGGTAATGGACCCAAGTTTGTCTTATGGATAATGGTATGAGTTTTGATATATTTGCAGGTAATGCTATTCTAGATGGATAGTACATGTCATACCATTTCTGGTGGTATGTGTAATGTCACATAACTCATCACGGTTAGAGAGTTATGGCCATGTGAAGTTGGAGAACCCTCATGAGTCATCTAGAAGCCCCAAAAGGTCAAAGTAGTCAAAGAATTTGCAAAAGAAATTATTTAAATAATAAAGTTAATGGATAACTCCCTAAAATAAGGAAAGTGGTATGCTACATGAAAGTATAAATGAGAGGCAAGGCTCTCTCATTTAATCAAACTTGAACATATTGAATATCTTTTGTCATGTAAGGCTTATTGCAAGTACTCATTGATACATCTAAAGTTGAGAAAGTTTGAGGTAGCACGAAGGGTTGATGATGAAAATTTCGTAATACAACAAATACTAAAAAACCCAATTTCTGAGGTGTACGCGGGCTGACAATGCATTAGGGTGCGTACATACGCGGGATAACAGTGTATTAGGGTGCGTACATGTGGGAAAATCCATGGAAAATTGAGAAGATGAAGATGCAGAGGTTATATATTCTGAGATAAATCACCTAGGAAGGTCTACAATGCTCAGATACATCAGATCTATCCGTTGGTTCAAAAGGTATGTCTTATTTCTATGAATAGTTGGATTTTGATGTATGCATGAGAAATGGTTATGGATATTTGAGGATTCTTTCTAGAGAGACTAGTGGTTGCATGGGATCTTCTGTATAAGTCATATCTAAATAAATACGGTGCTAGTATATTTATCATTGATACTTCTTGTTGGAGTTGAGGCACATATTGTATTTCTTGGCATATGGATAAGGGTTTTTGTGGTACATGGTTGAGAGATTGTATTTTTGAAGTGGTTGATGTGTTGAGATGATGAATATCATAAAGGGTTTAATGACTAGATCGTGTGAGGGTTATTATACTTTTTCATGATTACACACACCTATATGGCACATGAATAGAGAGAGATATATATTCTTTGGGTAAAGGTTATGTATGAGGATGCATGCTCAAGGTATAGTTATAGTATGGATACAGTGAAAAGTTGCAGATCTATGTGAAATAAGTTGCGGAGGGTCAGAAGTTTTCAAAAGAAATAAAACTTAGTTTTCAAAAGGCATACACAGGATGCATAACAGTTTGGCCACATACATACGCAGGTTGCATAACATATACGGCACGTACATACGTGTGCTGCAAAACTACAGGTCACGTATCTATTTTATTTGGTTGATACATCTTCAGTTCAGGTACAGATTGATTGTAGGGAAGTTGTACAGGTTGGATGTAGGTGAGTGGTATAGATTGGTACAATTGTACAGTGGTATATCTCACAATGATAGTGTAATAGTGGTTTCATCATTCTACTTCTACATAAGGGCAGTTGGACGGGGCAAGCACACAGGGATGATTTTAGGGGCTAAATTTCTCTCATGGGCTAATTTCTCATGGTTTTTCCAAAAATGAGATTTGCTATTTTAAAAATGATTCGCCAAATTCTATAGGATAAAATTATTTTATCTTAAAAATCGCCAAAATTTTATAAAAACTATATAAAATACTTAGAAATTTGAATATTTTTACAAAATATCGCCAATCATTTATTGTTAGCATATGAAGGATTAGTAAGATTCACCAAGGTTTCTAAATTTTAAAATAAATTTCCATCCTTAAAATCATCCTTGCAAGCACATGTGGTTGTAGCCACCTTCCGGTTGTAGTCGGAGAACATAAGGGGTTGTAACCTCCTTCTGGTTGTAGCCAATTAATTAGGGAGTTGGAGCTTCCTTCAGGTTGTAGCTTGAGAAACTAAGGGGTTGGAGCCTCCTTCCAGTTGCATCTGGAAAACAAAAAAAGTTGGTGCTTCCAATGAATGTAATTCTTCAAGACATATAAGAAAAAGAATTTTGTGGTTTTCTCTTTCTTTGGGTTTCCACGTAAAAACACTGGTGTAATTTTTATGTGTATGATTGCTCATTTGTTCATTGTTTATTTACTCTGCAATTATTGGATGATAATTCTACATTGATATAAAATTTTCATTATATGGTTAAAAAGGATTAAATTGCTTTATTATTGATTCACCCCCTCTCTCAGTAATCCAACAATTGGTATCAGAGAAGGTTCCTTCATAAATCAGTTTAACCACTGAAAGGTAGATCATGGAGAGCAACAACATGTATAAAAATGGAATACCACAGTTTGATGGACATACGTATGCATTTTGGAGTAGAAGGATGAAAACATATATACATGCACAGGGATTTGAAATTTGACAATCAGTTGTAGATGGATACAAGGAACCAACAGTTTCACCAACAAATGAAAGAGAAATAAAGCTCGATCAAAAAAATTACAAAGCCACAATTTCACTTATGAATGGTCTTTGTGAATCGGTATTCACCAAAGTTATAGATTGTAAATCCGCTAAAGATACTTGGGACAAACTTCAAAATATTTATGAAGGAGATTCAAAAGTCAAAGAAACAAAGCTTCAAACTTATAGAGGTCAGTTCGAACAACTAAAGATGAAGGAATATGAGAATATTGCAGCTTATTTCTTACGAGTCGATGAAACAGTAAATGCAATCATAGGAATGGGAGAAGAAATCAAATCATCTGTAATTGTTCAAAAGGTATTAAGACATTTTCGTATGAGATTTGAACCTAAGATATCAGCACTAGAAAAAAGAGCAGATCTAGACTCAATAGGCTTGGATGAACTACATGGAATATTCACAGCATATGAAATGATAACTGAACAGGAAAATCCATATATAAAAGAAGAATATTTCAAAGCATCCAAAATGTCAAAGAAAAATGGAAAGAAAAAGGAAAAAGAACATAGCAGCAACAATTACATATTAGAAGATGATGAAGAAGTGGCCAACTTCATCAAAAGATTGAACAAGAGAACCAACGGAATATATAGAGGTAAGTTTCCTTTGATTTGTTTTAATTGTGATGGTATTGGTCATTTTTCTAAACAATGTCCTCATAAGAAAAATAAGAGGAATGATGAAGATTACTCAAATAGAAAACAAACATATAAAGGCAAAAGAACCACAAAGAAAGTTTTCAAGAAAAAATTATGCACCAAAGAAGACATCTCATCATTAGATGAAGATGAAGTCAGTGATAATGAGACAGAAAGAGTTCTGTTCATGGCAGTAGAAGACTCTGACAAATAAGAGACCGAAGAAGAACATGAAGAGGTCGAAGAAGAATATGAAGAGGCAGAAGTTGACCGCCGAGAAGAATTATTGTGTGCCATAGAAGTTATAATAAGAGAAAAGAAGAAAATCAAGAAGCTACAGGAGGAACTAGACAAGAAACAAGACACTCAAGTACTAGAAAAAATGATCACAAATTTGAATGTTCAAAGAGAAGAAGATAAAAGAATCAAAGAAGTACTCAAAGAACAACTAGAAGAAAGAGACATGATCATTGGAAATTTGGAAGTAGAGATTGTCATAGTAAGAAAGGATATTCAAAAGAAAAATATGCAGAACAACTCAAAAGTTTTGGATGACATTATCAACATTCAAAAGCCTCATCATGACAAGTCTAGACTCAGATACAATCAAACATAAAAGGGATCAAGCTCCAAAAATACAGAACAAGAAACATATCCAAAAAGCTATGCCGAAACAATCAAAGGGGATATGAAGACCTACAAAGAATATTACAGGGACACTCCTCCATCGAGAAGATTCATATTTCAAAATCAACAACTGACAGATAGGCCTCAAGAAGAAGAAGGATTCAAAAGAGCATTTGATTTTAGAATATATTCAACTCCCAGGTATCAAAATATTTTTTTTGGTTTATGTTATGCATGTAATAATTTTGGACATAAATCTATGAATTGCAAAGCTACCAGCAAGAACATAAACAAATTTGAAAGTCATACACAAAAGGGTTATCCAAGAAGGCCCAATGAAACAAAGAGAAGAAGTTACAACATGTTTGAATCATTGAGCATTGAAGTGGAATGTTGCAAGTGTAACAAATTTGGATACATGGACAAATATTGAAGAATGATAGTTCCTCCTAGAAAACCACAACAAAACCACAACAGTCACAGACATGAACCTCATAAGAGAACATGGATAATAAAGTAGAATCAGTATAGAAATGAAGAATGCACACTTGCTCTACAAGCTAAACAGAAGAAACATAGTTGGTATGTTGACAGTGGTTGTTCAAAACAAATGACAGGTGATAAAGACAGGTTTCTTACATTAAGAAATGAAAGATATGGATCAGTCTCCTTCAGAAATGATGATTAAGATAAAATCATTGGAAAAGGCACAGTTAGAATTGGAAACAAGAACACCAAGGAAGAAAATGTTCTACTAGTAGAATATATGAAACATAATATTCTAAGTGTGATTCAAATGTGTGACCAAGGTCATAAATTTACTTTTGATTCACAAAAGTGCGAGATAAGAAAAGAAGGTTCAGGAAAATTGATTGCAACAACTGCAAGAACTTCAAGCAACATATATGTACTAAGTGAAATTGGAAATGAAAACTGTTGTCTAGGAAAGAAATATGAAATTTGGCTATGGAACAGAAGAATGAGTCACATACACTTTGATAACCTTGTCAAAGTAAAAAAAAAGAAAGCAGTTAGAGAAATGCCCCAGATTACGAAACGAACCAACACTTTATGCAAGCATTGTCAACAAGGAAAGGAAACAAAGACCAGGTTTAAATAAAAATATATTCAATGACAAGACCACTAGAAATTGTGCATACTGATCTAGTTTGACCAACTACAACAAAGGGTTTAAAAGGTGAGAAATACTTTATGTTATTAGTCGATGATTATACTACCAAAATGACTGCAGTTGTATTTCTCAGGAATAAGTCAAAAGATTTTGAAAACATCAAGGTATATAAGGAAATGGTTGAAAATGAAATGGATTCAAAAATCAAATGTTTGAGATCTGATAATGGAGGAGAGTTCACTTCAAAGGAATTTATGGACTACTGCAATAGGCATGGAATAAAAGGGCAATTCTTCATTTCTAGGATACCTCAACAGAATGGAGTTGTTGAAAGAAAGAACAAGACAGTACATGAAATGGCTCGAATAATTTTAATGGATTCCAAATTGACAAATATCTTTTGGACACATGCAGTGCATACAATGGTTCACATTCAAAACAAATTAATGCTCAGAAACACCACTGAAAAAACTCCCTACGAGCTATGGAAAGGAAGACCAACAAATGTGAAGCACTGCAGAGTGTTTGGAAGAAAATGCTACATCAAAAGAGAAGATGGAAGAATGAGAAAGTTTGACTCTTGTGTGGACAAAGGATTACTTGTTGGTTACTCAAGTACAAGGAAAGAATACAAGTGTTACAATATGAGGTTGACCAAAGTTGTGGAAAGCATCAATGTAACAATTGATGAAACAGGTGGACGAGAATTAAAGGAAGAAGAAAATGAATCAACAGAATAACTTTACAAAGAAGAATACGAATGTGAAGAAGAAGTAGAAAGGGAAGATGAAGAGGATCAGATAGAAGTAGACGATCAAGTTCAGCAAGTGCCTCCAAAGACACCTAGAAAACAAGTACAAAAAAATCATCCTTCAAATCAGATTATCGAAAACAAAGATGCAAGAGTTGAGACTAGAAAACGAATTCGTTCACCAGAACAAATGCACCTAGAACTCTCATGTACGATTGAACCAAACAATTTTGAAGAGGCCAACAAGCATGAATTTTGGAATAAAACCATGGATCAAGAATTGGATCAAATAGAGAATAATGACACTTGAGAATTGGTTCCAAGACCAAAGAATAAGAATGTGATTGGCACAAAGTGGGTATTCAAAAATAAATTGAATGAAGATGGACAGGTTACATGGAACAAATCTAGATTGGTACGTAAATGATACACACAAGTTGAAGGAATCGACTTTGAAGAGACATTTTCTCCAGTTGCCAAAATGGAAGAAATCTGATTTCTCCTAGCTTATGAATTCTCCAATAAAATTAAAGTGTATCATATGGACGTGAAATAATATTTTCTGAACAGGGAACTTGAATAAGAAGTCTACATTGAACAACCAGAAGGATTTCAGTTGTCAGAAAACACAGATTATGTGTGTAAATTAAAGAAGGCATTGTATGGTCTAAAATAGGCTCCTAGAGGATGGTACTCTAGACTGGATAAATATTTATAGCAGGCATGGTTCGGAAAAGGAAGTACAGACATCAACCTATACATAAAGGTAACTCAAGATAGTATTTTATTAATTGAAGTTTATGTTGATGATATTATTTTTGGAAGCAATGGTGTCATGTTAAGACACAAATTTGTAAAGGATATGAAGAATGAATTTGAAATGTCATTACTTGGAGAACTATCCTTCTTTCTGGGTCTTCAGATACATCAAAGAAACCAAGGAATTTTTATTTCTCAAACTAAGTATATCAGAGAAATCCTAAAAAGGTTCAGAATGGAAGATTGCAAACTAGTTACCACTTTTATGAAAACCAGTTGCAAGTTGAGAAAAGATGATGATTCAAAGTCTACAGACCTGAGGCAATACAGGTTGATGATTGAAAGCTTACTATATGTGAAAACATCCAGACCAGATGTAATGTAGGCAATTGGACATGTGGCACGATTTCAAGCAACATCAAAGGAATCACATGTATTAGCAGTGAAGAGGATTTTCAGATATCTCAAAGGAACAAAAGAGTTTGGATTATGGTATCTAAAAGGAAAGGATCTATCACTTATTGCCTACATAGATGAACATTGGGCAAGTTGCATTCATGACCGAAGAATCACTAGTGGAGCAACATTCTACTTGGGTGAGTGTCTAGTATCATGGATAAGTAAGAAACAATCATCAGTTTCTTTATCTACAACCAAGGCAGAGTATATTGCATCAACAATATGTTGTATACAAGTTTTGTGGATGAAACAAAATATAAATGATATACATGTTGAGTATGATTATCCCATTCCAATCTATTTTGATAATACAAGCACCATAAGTATCTCAAAGAACCCGTTGATGCACTCCAAGACGAAGAACATTCCAATAAAGTGTCACTTTCTATGGGAAAAAGGTTGTAGAGAAGAACATTAGAGTTGAATATGTGGGCACAAAAGAACAAGTGGAAAACATCTTTACAAAATTGCTTCCAAGGGAATCCTTTGAGTATCTTCGTGAGAGACTCAGAGTAAATTATACTCCAAAATGAATGATTTTGAATCCTTATCTTATATGTCTTAGATTTACATGAGGAATCACCATAAAGAGGACAATTTAGGTTGGGAGATCAGTTTTTGGAAGATTTTAGTCAGGGGGAGTATCCCCAAGGGAAGTTAAGTTAGGGGGAGAATCCCCGGATGGAAATATACTTTTGCCATTGATGTCAAAGGGGGATAGATTTATCATATGCAGATCACAGAGGCATGGTTCCAAGGGGAGAATGAGTGATATGAATTCCGTATTGCATGGTATGACTTCAGTATTGCATCAAAGTGTTGCCATCAATGCCAAAGGGGGAGATTTTTTATTAATTGGGTTGGTTGTCATTGATGTCAAACCTTGAATAATGTCTAGTAGAGAATTACGGTAGCACAAAGTTTTGGGTAATGGACCCAAGTTTGTTTGATGGATAATGGTATGAGTTTTGATATTTTTGCAGGTTAGACTATTCTATATGGATAGTACATATCATGTCATTTCCAGTGGTATGTGGAACGTCACATAACTCCTCACGGTTAGAGAGTTATCACCGTGTGAACTTGGAGAACCCTCATGAGTCATCTAGAAGCCTCGAAAGGTCAAAGTAGTCAAAGTGTTTGCAAAATAAATTATTCAAATAATAAAGTTAATGGATAAATCCCTAAAATAAGGAAAGTGGGATGCTACATGAAAGTATAAATAAGAGGTACAGATCTCTCATTTAATCACACTTGAACATATTGGATATCTTTTGTTTTTTAAGGATTATTGCAAGTACTCATTGATACATATGAAGTTGCGAAAATTTGAGGTAGCATGAAGGGTTGACGGAGAAAGTTTCGGAATTACAATGAATACTAAAAAACCCTATTTTCTGAGGTGCACATGAGATGACAGTGTATTAGGGTGTGTACATATGTGGGATGGCAATGTATTAGGGTGCGTACATGTGGGTAAAGCCATGGAAACTTGAGAAGATGAATATGAAGAGGTTCTAGATTCTGAGATCAAGCTCCCAGGAAGGTCTACAGTGCTCAAATACATTATGTCTATCCATTGGTTCAAAAGGTATATATTATTTCTATGAATAGTTGGATTTTTATCTATGCATGAGAAATGATTATGGATATTTGAGGATTCTCCCTAGAGAGACTAGTGGCTGCATTGGATATTTTGTATAAGTTAGATCTAAATACAGTGTTGGTATATTTATCATTGATACTTCTTGTTATATTTGAGGCACATATTGTATTTCTTGGCATATGGATAAGGTTTTTTTTGGTACATGGTTGAGAGCTTGTATTTGTGAAGTGGTCGATGTATTGAGAGGTTGAATTATAGAAAGGGTTTGATGACTAGATCAAGTGAGGGTTATTATAATTTTTCATGATTACACACACCTATATCGCACATGAATAGAGAGAGATATATATGCTTTGGGTAAAGGTTATGTATGAGGATGCATGCAAAGGGTACATTTACATTGTAGATATAGTGACAGGTTGCAGATCTATGTGAAAGAATTTGTAGAGGGTCAAAAATTTTCAAAGAAAGAAAAACCTAGTTTTTAGAAGGCATACGCGGGATGCATAACAGTTTGGTCATGTACATATGTGGGATGCATAATAGATAGGGCGTGTACATACATGTGCTGCAGAACTACATGCCGTGCATATGTTGTATTTGGTTGATACATGTTCATTTCATGTACAGATTGATTGCAGGGCAGTTGTACATTTTGGATGCAGGTTAGTGGTACAGGTTGGTATAGTTGTACAGTGGTATATCTCACAGGGATAGCGTGATAGTGGTTCGATCATTCTACTTATAAGTCAGGGTGGTTGGATGGGGAAAGGATAGGTGGTTGTAGCCACCTTTCGTTTGTATATGGAGAACATAGGGGGTTGTATCCTCCTTTTGGTTGTAGCCATAGAATTTGGGAGTCGGATCTTCCTTCAGGATGTAGCCTGAGAAACTAGGGGGTTGGAGCCTCCTTCCATTTGCAGCTGGAAAACAAAGCAAATTGGTGCTTCCAATGAATGTAATTCTTCAAGACATATAAGAAAAAGCATTCTGTGCTTTTCTCCCGGCTTGGGTTTCCACGTAAAAACACCGGTGTACTGTGTATGTGTATGATTGTTCATTTCTTCATTGTTTATTTACTCTGCAATTATTGGATGATAATTCTACATTGATATAACACTTGCATTATATGGTTAAAAATGATTAAATTTCTCTATTACTGATTCACCCCCCTCTCAGTAATCCAACAAACTGTAGTATTCTAGGTCACTAATGTTTCCTCTGGGAGTGACAGATGTCCTCAAGAATTTGAAAATAGATACTATGGGTTTTTGAATGATATAATTGAGTGTGAATTTGATTCCTTCAAATTAGTTTTGTTCGATGTTAAATTGTATAGGTTACAAATGCATGAACATGATGAGGAAATAACTGTTATTCAACATGCCAATGGATTTCCGATGATTAAAACAAAATTTTTTGAAAAAGCAAATGACCGCTATGTTTTTCCAAGTCAATGTGAACAAGTATTTTAATCAAAGGTTCCAGTTAAGAGGGATTAGTCATTTGTTGTTAGATATGATCCAAGAGGAAGGATAGTAAAGCATACTGTAGATGAAGAATATGTTATTGAAGAAGAAGAAGATGTAGAGCTAGAGTAGGAAGAATATGGGTCGACAAATGAAGAAGACAGAGAAGATGAACTATGAATATGAGAGAATACGCTAGTTCTTGATGATGATATCAATGAATATATGCTCGAAAATGACATTGATGATGATGATGATATCATCGATCCTTTCAACATTGTTTCTGAACCGAATGTTGATACAAATGTCAAGTTGGATGATCAAGAAGAATATACATAAGAAGGATGATACAAATGTTGCATTGGTCGATGAGGTACGTAACTAGATATTTTAATTTGTATGAATTATTCTCTTTAAATATTTTTTTATGTGGGTTAATTACATGTTTTTAAGTTTTATTTGATTTTTGTTTTGGTAGTTTCTATGCATGATTACTATATTGATTTTGTTTGTTTTCTATTTTATAGATTGGATATTGGGGAATTGAGAGCGATGTGAGGGGGGGAGGGGTCTTATGAGCTTCCACCTTTATGTGGTTGGCCTTGTTTAGTAGAGAATAAATTATTCTCGAAACCAAGAGAAGTTCATTCATTCATCTTTATACTCAAATATCACTCACAGATCCACTCTATATACCATCTCATCTCGTCATCATTTCATTTTAATTTTCTGATCAGTTGAATTTTAAAGGAAACAAATATTAAAAGACATTGTACTAGGGATAGAGTACATGATGGGAAACAATGACCTGTGAGTGGGGCCAAAGTTGAAATTTTTTCAAAATGTTTCTGTATGCACTGAAATTTGACATGGATACTCTATTCACATTTGACATGCATCGAAATTTGA
Source organism: Picea engelmannii (assembly GCA_009831015.1). Lineage (NCBI taxonomy): Eukaryota > Viridiplantae > Streptophyta > Pinopsida > Pinales > Pinaceae > Picea > Picea engelmannii. The sequence continues at coordinate 238,056 of ML782612.1, forward strand.
CATGGATAGTCCATTCCATGTCAAATTTCAAGATAGTTCTGACAACAATTCTATAGAAGGGAAGTTCCATGTCAAATTTCAAGATAGTTCTAACAACGATTCTATAGAAGGGAATGACGAATGATGACAATGAGAGGTGCAACATGATGAAAGTTGATGAAAATGTGGACAATACCAAATATTATGTGGGGATGTAATACATCCTTGAGTCTTGAAACCCTCCCATACCATCAAGGAATGTGTCTAGTCTAACCATGTCAAATTTCACTACTCACTATGCGGGGTCGGTGCCTGACATTTGTGGTGGGTGAATTGAAGCTTCTGTGACATCAAATCAAATTGGTAATTCAATAATAAAACCCTCCTTAAGAATTATGCAGGGACATCAATCATCATTAAGTATCGTGATGGGTGTTATGAGATCCTTAAGTATTATGCGGGTTCAGTGGAAGAAATTTGTGATAAGTGTATTGGAAGTTCCATGTCAAATTTCAAGATAGTTCCGAAAATGATTCTATAGAAGTGAATGATGAATGATGACAATGAGAGGTGAAACATGATGAACGTTGATGAAAATGTGGATGATCTCAAATATTATGTGGGGACATCATACATTCTTGAGTCTTGAAACCCTCCCATACCATCAAGGCATGTGTCTAGTCTAGCCATGTCAAATTTTGATGCATACATGCACATCTTGAATAAATTTCAATGTTGGCCCCATTCAATGCCCACTATGAGGGGTCAGTGCATGATATTTGTGGTGGGTGAATTGAATCTTATGCGACATCAACTTGACTTGGTAATTCAATAATCAAACCCTCCTTAAGTATTATGTGGAGAAACCAAACATCCTTAAGTATTGTTATGGGTGTTATGAGATCCTTAAGTATTATGCGGGTTCAATGGAAGAAATTTGTGATGGGTGTATTAGAAGTTCCATGTCAAATTTCAAGATAGTTCCAACAACGATTCTATAGAAGGTAATGACGAATGATGACAATGAGAGGTGAAACATGATGAATGTTGATGAAAATGTGGATGATATCAAAGATTATGTGAGAAAACCATACATACTTAAGTATTGAAACCCTACCATACCATCAAGGCATGTTTTTAGTCTAACCATGTCAAATTTCGATGCATACAGGCACATATTGAAGAAATTTCAACGTTGGCCCCATTCACTGCTCACTATGTGGGGTCAGTGCATGACATTTGTGGTGGGTGAATTGAAGCTTCTGGTAATTAAATAATCAAACCCTACTTAAGTATTATTAAGGGACATCAAACATCCTTAAGTATAAAAACCCTCCCATGCCTTCAAGGAAACTATCTTGTCTAACCATGTCAAATTTTGACGCATACAGGAATAGATTGAAAAAATTTCAATGTTGCCTCCATTCATTGCTCACTGTGTGGGTTCGGTGGAAGAAATTTGTGATGGGTGTATTGGAAGGTACATGTAAAATTGAAATATATTTCTGAAAATGATTCTATAGAATGGAATGATGAATGATGAAAATGAGAGGTGCTTCATGAACGTTAATGCAAATGTGGACGATCTCAAAGATTATGTGGAGAAATCATACATCCTTGAGTCTTGAAACCATCCCATACTGTCAAGGCATGTTTCTAGTCTAACCATGTCAAATTGTGATTCATACAGACACATATTGAAGAAATTTCAACTCTGGCCCCATTCACTGCTCATTATGCGAGGTCGGTGCATGACATTTGTGGTGGGTGAATTGAAGCTTCTGTGAAATCAAATCAAGTTGGTAATTCAATAATCAAACAAAGTGGTTAAATCCACTTTAACCAATAGAATCAAAAAGAGATCCACTTGAGTTAATGAATTCAATTTATTGATGGTTCATCCATTGGGGTTGCAAGCTAGGAATCAAACCTACTAGAAATTGACATTGGCAAGAGGAATGAAGTTATGATTATGTTCAAAATTTTCCAGTTTGTGTTGCTAGTGTTACCCCTCATTTAACCTGAGGCCTACACTAGTATTTTTTCACTACTCTTGTGATTTTCATCACAAATGTAGGTTTACAAGTTGATCTTTGGATGGCCTAGGTGTTTCATGGTTTTATTTCCTAGATCATGAAGGAAGATGCCCACTTATATTGGAAGTTTCTTGCACTTATGTTTATGCTTATTATTGAGGAAACCCACCTTTATTAGAGCCTTATTTCACTTGATTTCGTTACGATTCCTCATGTGGGTTCCATTGGGGGGCCCTCAACAGTGACCTAGACATGGGTAACAATGACCTGCGAATGGGGCCAATGTTGAAATTTTTTCAAATTGTTTTTGTATGCAGATTTTACATGGATAGACTATTCGCATGCCTTAATGATATGGGATGGTTTTTGGACTCAAATTTGACTCATAGTATACCCACTTTTTTTGGTTCTATACTTACTAGACTTATGTCTTATTAGTATATATCGAACTGATCAAGTAACAAAAAAGGTGCCTTGAAAGGTTATTCTTCATATTCCCATAATTCCACGTTTGCAACGATTGTTCAGGTGTGAAAGCATAGAACAATTTATGGATTACCATGCATGTAACAGAAGTGGAGATGGTGTTCTTCGAATTCCTGTCGTTGGTTATGCATTTAGGTAAATTGAGGAAAAATGGGCATATTTCAAAGATGAACCTTGTAATGTTAGGATTTCATTGCCAGCTGATGGTGTTAATCCATTCGGAGATCTTAGGTCTATTTACTCAGTGTGACCTATTTTTGTTACCAACAATAAAATTCCTCCTTGGATGTCAATAAAGAGGGAGCACATAATGCTGACAATGATTGTTCTAGGTATTTTCTTACATTAATTATTTGAAGCCTCTCGTCCATGGTTGTTCAAACAAGGTAGTCTTGAAGTTCTTTCAATGCCATATAATGTTACTCCCTTATTGACTAGTATTTGAGGGTTTCAACATGTAGATATAATATATCAAAATCCTTAAGGGATCCTCCTCTCATGGGAAGGTCACCCCCTTTAAGAATCTCTTTCGCTTAGGTAAACCCTCAACTTGGTCATCCTTTTACATTAAGAAGGTTTCCTCCATGTGTCTTATGGATAAAGAAAAAATACCCCCAATATTGGATCTCCAAATATTATGGATATTTCCTAAAGGATATAATGTATGATTGACCCATGTTATAATTTTATTCATTATAAAATTTCTCATTGTGGAGATGACACTATGATAGCTCATGCCAAAGGACCCTAGTTCATTGATGATGTGGGACTCTTTATTAGGTCATGTACTCACATATGCGCACCTTGTGACCTTTGTTCCCAATAACCACATCCTCTTCATTGACCTTTTTCTTACCTTTCTTAGTGGATGGAATACTAGAATACTAAAGATTAACCTTTTTCTTACCTTTATTGTTAAGAACCAAATATCACTATAGCATAGAAAAACCTCAGAATAAGTACTCAATGCCTCGAAAAAGAGATAATTTCAGATAATAAGCCTCTTCGAGGAGGAAACCTCCTTTTACCCCACATAAATGTTCAAGTACAAGATGATTCCAAATGAAAATGTCTCCTTAGTATATATAGGAGACTAGGAGGTATAATTAAAACTAATGGAATAAAG
>ML782612.1:262233-288659 GCA_009831015.1 Picea engelmannii
TTGAGCTCTCTATAATCTGGACACATATGCCATGAGCTATCTTTCTTGAATACCATTACCACTGGTGCAGAGTAAGAACTTTGGCTAGGTCTAATAATGCCAACCTCTAACATTTCTTCAACCATGTGCTCAATTTCACTCTTATGGGCATAAGGGTATCTGTATGGCCTGATGTTAGGAGGAACACTTCAAGGAATTAGGTGAATTTCATGATCATGATTTCGAGTGGGTGGAAGACCTTTGGGAATATCTTCAAATACTTTGGAATGCTTATCAATGATACCTTGGAGATCTTCAAGAATAGATGGCTTAGATGTTTGAACATCTAGTGAGCATAGTTGTGCAATAATGCCTTGATGCCCCTTTTTCAATAATTTTGTCATTCCATTAGAGATTATCACCTTACCAACTTTCCCTGCGATACCTCTTAACTCAATTTCTTTTCCTTCCAATGAAAATTTCATGAAAAGTTCTTGAAAATTAAAATCCATTGTTCCTAATGATTGTAACCATTGGATTCCTAGTACAACATCCGCACCACCCATGGCTATAGAAATCATTGGACTATTCATTACATATTCCCCCATAGTAAGATTGATCTTATTGCATTTTCCTGATCAATTTATAGTTCCTTCATCTACAATCATTACTTGAAACTCTGGCACTGGATATACAAAGAAATTGAGATATTTGGCTAATTTATAGTGAATGAAATTATGAGTACTGCCATAATAAATTAGGGATATTACCTTTTTCTTTTTGATGTATCCTTCATTCTTGAAAATTTGAGGAGTGCTAATTCCAGCCAATGCATTACACGATATCGTGGGAGTCAACTCTTCAAACGAAATTGCTTCTATGTTTTCATCTTGAGATGGCTCTTGTTCTTGTTCTTCATTCTCTTCACAATCTATGTAGAATAATTTCTTCTCAACACACGTATGTGCCTTACTGTACTTGCTTTCACAATTAAAGCATAAACCTTTTTCTTTTCTTTCATCCAATTTTTGAGGTGTCAACCTTGTAGGTTGAGGTGTTTTATAAGAATGAGCATTGTTCTCTCTATAGATGTTAGGATTGGTCCTTCTAGTAGCCATAGCCATATTTTTACTTTCAACATTTCTTACCACCTTAAATGCATTCTCCAATGATTTGGATTCCCAAAGGTGAAACTCATGTTGAATGTTATCCTTTAAAGTTCCTATGAATACATCAATCAAGTGATCACCTAGAATATATGTTACCTTTATATTCAATCTTTGGAAGTTTTCAATGTGCTCAGTAACTGAACCCTTTTGCTTGAGATTTATCAGTTGGCTAAAGAAGGTATTGCTCCTTGTATCCTCATAGTGTGTTATCATTTCTTCCATGAAAATTGTCCAAGTGACGAGTTATTTGCGAGAACAAAGTCATCGATACCATACAAATTTATTGGGTTCTAAATATAAATAAGCAATTCGTACCTTTTGTGTATGTGGCACATTATGTAGATCAAAGAATTGCTCCACCTAAAGTATCCATGGGATTGGGTCCTTGCCATCAAACTTACGCATATCGATCTTAGGAACGTGGTTGGTCTTCAACCCAAAGTTGGAGTTTCTCCATTCTTGATTCACCTTCTTTGTTTCCTCATCATGAATTTCATGGGATGCATTTTTCACTTTTAGTTGTCTTCTCTGTTACGACATTTTTCAATACTTCCATGATATCCTCTTTTAAACCATCCATCTTTGCCTCCAACTTAGCTTCCATCTCTTGTAGTTCATCTTTTGTTACTATATTCTTTTGTAAATCATTTATGTCCCTACACATTTCTTCACCTTCATCAAGAGTCCAAGTAGGATTGTCTGGAGGCTTATTTGGTGTAGAAGTTCCCTTTTTGGGTGGCATGTTGGCCAAGTATCACTTTTGAACCTTGATTTTGAGGTTGTTCTGATAGACAATCTTTGTTCTGTTGTATCTCCCAAGTTTTGGTCCTTCTGGGTATGAAACTTTATTTTATGTAGTTCTATGATATTTCTTCTCTGCAATGCCACAGTTCTGATCAAAATTGGATGTGCCAAGTGGAATTTATGATAACTTCCCCACAACTTGCTGATTTTTGGCCTTTCCAGGAGATCTCACTTGTATAGCGTGCCTTGCCCAAAATGATTGATATAAAATTCTGGAACTCGTACCAGACATACCACAGACTGTCCAATATCCAATGAAACTAGTCCCACTCAATTTGGATACCCTAGGAAGATTTTATGATTGTTTTACCTGGAACACCTTCTTGAGACTAGTCAATAGGACTAGTTAGATACCCTATCTTCCACAGGGTGTATCTACAAATGTAAGATGACCCAGATGCTGAAATTTTTACCACAGATACCTTACTAATTTATGTGAATAGCCTCCATGGTTCAGGGTCTGAAACATTATAGAAACATTTTTATAGTGAAAATTCTTCAATGACTCAGTTCAGGATGATTCTAGAACCCTATATTGTACAGGCTTTATCTACGAAAGTATAAGGCCTCAGGAGTTGAAATTTTGACCCAATGTACCTTGCTCCATCTACTAAATATCCTCCAATTCCTTCCTTCTGAAATGTTGTAGAAAGCAAGTTATAGAGAAAATTCCAAGGTGTCTCAGATGTAGCAGCGAAACCCCACGACCTTGAGCTCTGATACCATATGTTAAGAACCAAATATCACTATAGCATAGAAAAACCTCAGAATAAGTACTCAACGCCTTGAAAAAGATATAATTTCAGATAATAATCCTCTTCGAGGGGGAAACCTCCTTTTACCCCACATAAATGTTCAAGTACAAGATGATTCCAAATGAAAATGTCTCCTTGGTATATATAGGAGGCTAGGAGGTATACTTACAACTAATGGAATAAAGACGGCATAAATAAAATAAAAATATTAATGTAATATGCCCCAATTAAGGGGTAATGAGCCAATATTATGGCTTAACATTTATTATGCAAGAGCTAGTCATCCAAAGTAGGAATGTATACATGAATGTTAAGACTATACAATTCTTACTTGTTGAAGTTCTTATATGACAATACAATCCAATTGAACCATTCCAAATTCTCGTGTAAGACTAGATTGGGATTCCTATGTTCAAATTCCCCATCTCATATATCTCTCCATCTAAAGTTCATTTTTAAGAAAAGTTTAAGAATGTATCTACCCATATGGGAAATGTTAGAATGTCGTACATTCCATGTAAAAATAGCATTGCAAGAAAATTTAAATCCTCTCTAGATAAAATAATCCTAATACTAAGGTATAAGAGTTGAAACCACCTTATCCCTTTTGTCCCAAACTATTCGAATCAGCTCAAAAGAACCACCAATCTTGAAATCACTTGAAGCAACATTCACATCATTCAGGGTGAAAAGTCTATTTATTTTGGATATACATTTTCCTTTAACAATAATGTATTAGGTCAATCTTTTTGAAGGTTCATCACCAATCATTGAACTCACTATTTGATTTCTTGACATGCTTCCTCCATGCATAATTATATTAGTTTATATGAGACCTTTACCTTTTTTAGGTAGGGAAAATATGCTCCATGGAACCAATATTGACAATGCATGGTCCACCACATTTTTAGAGCATAAAAAACCTCTAAGCACTCAAGTTTCTATATGACTAATTTTGGAAGAAAAAATAAACCAATAACTGTACATAATAAATGTGTCTTTCTTGAATATTTTTTCTATAGCCATGATTTTACTAACAAAATACATGTCTCTAAATAGTGAATTATTAAGTTTTTGTTAAAAATTTAATATCCTAGAAACATGGGAAGGAACAAAATGGGGTAGATGCTCATGACTCAATACTTTATTTTTTTAAATTGACTTTGAAAAGGCCCATGATATGGTCAAGTTTTCTTTCATCTTGTTCACACTTAAGGCTCTTGACTTTGTCCCCTTGTTCCCTAGAGCCATGGAAAATCTTCTTATAAGCAATTATGTATCTCTCCATCAACATTTATAAATAAGAAGAAGTAGGGTTAATCCATTATAATTGACAAGGATCTATGTTGGCACCTGAAATTTATGTGATGGTAGTAGAAGCCTTGGTCTACTTTATCTTTCACATTATAGGTTAATGTCTGATTAAAGACTCCCCTCTCCCTAAACAAGGAATCAAGTAGTTTGTCACTGGGAATTTTGCTAATGATTTATTTCTCATGATTAGAGAGGAATATAAAATAATTATCAATGAAATGGACTATGTTTATATATTTTGTTTATCCTACAAGTCCAAAATTCAATGGGCCAAAACTCAATGTCACAAACTAGGCCCTCAATACCTTGCTAGTTGGATCACATATTGGGGTTGGATTTCTTAGGCTTCCTTTTGTGTTTTAAGCATCCTCCAAATAGATATGGTAGATTGTCATCCAAAAAGATAAAACGAAAAAGAAAAATTGGCACACTGAGCTAATGCCCATGGTTTCTGTCATATTCCAAATATGAACCAAAATATTGGTTGTAACCTATGTCTATGACTAATCCTCTCTTTCGGCTCCCTCAACTAGCCAGTTTCAGTACTTGGAGAAATCTATTTATATCATTTTTTGGGAAAGTATGGGATTGGTAAGAACTTCACAAAGTAAATTGGAATTTTTGTTGCATGTTGAGGGTATATATGGAAATCCTTGTAATACACATCCAACCTCGAGGTTTTGTGCACCAAAGGGATTATTGGAGTACTATAATAAAACAAGGTCTCGAACTATTGACAAAATACAAAGTATCATATTTGGTTTGTCTTTTAATGAACATTCCTTATGGTGGTCCTCCATCCTTTTCACGAAGGAAAAACCTTCATTGAGACAACCTATTTCTCAACCCTAAGAGGCATTAACATGATTAGAGATGTTTTTTTCTCCGAGACTTGGGACAATATTATGTAATATAATATTATATATAATATATATAATTTATAAATTATATGTTATAATTTATAATTTATATAAATTATAATATATAAATTATAAATTATATATATTATATAATATAGAAATTATATTATATATAACTATAATAAAAACAAAAACAAAAAATACCCCCCCAAAAAAACAAATAACAACACAAAAGTTTGAAAACAAAAAAACAAAAGACGCATTTCAACATCCTGGGCGAGCTAGCTGGAGGAGAAGGCCAAGGTGAGAGTAGAGAGGAGTTCGTAGGTTGCATGAGCTAGGAGGATAAGGAGGTCATAGCATAACGGAGGTAGGTCATGTGAGCTAGGAGAAGGAGAGGAGGTTAGGGTAGAGAGGAGGGCACGCAGAGGAGGTAGGTCACACGAGGAGGAGAAGGAGCTCAGGGTAGAGTGGAGGGCACGTAGAGGAGGAGAAGGAGAATAAGGTTGAGGGTAGAGAGGAGGGAACATGAGGAGAAGTATAAGAAGAAGGAGGTTGAGGAGAAGGAGAAGGAAGTTGAGGGAAGAGAGGAGGGCACACGAAGGAGGAGAAGGAGGTCGACCTACGCACGAGGAGAAGGAGGTCGACCTGCACGCAAGGAGAAGGAGAAGGAGGTTGAAGGCAGAGAGTAGGGAACGCGAGGAGAAGGTCGGGATCAAGGGAACGCTGGATAGAGGAGAAGGAGGGCATGCCATTTGAAGCCTGTGCATGAGGAGAAGGAGGTTGACAATCAATTCAACATGGTATTATTGCTCTTCTTTTAAGTTTTCTGGTATTTTTATCTTGAAACATTCCATGAACATGTTCTCATTATCCATTTTATATTTCAATATTGGGATCATTAGTATCCCATTCATTATTGTAAATTCCAAAGGTTTTTTCACACGTCTTACAAACCACTACTAAAATAGAGGGAAACCAACACCATTAATTAAGAAAACAAAATGAATGACATTGAGAGAGTTGTGACCGCATGCCAACTAATTTGTCCCTTTAAAAAAAAATCATTGATGTGCAAGGGAGAAATATGCCTGTGAGAAAATACCAAACATCTAGCCCCCCCACATACATTCAATAAGGTGTGTGGGATAAACACACCCTCAAAACAACAAAAAATTCACAAGAAGCTACCTAAAATCCTAGTATCATGCTTAGAGCTTAATGTAAAGGCTTTGAGCCAACACCGTAGGCCTATGAATCACTACCAAAAAAAAGGGCACCTAACACCATTGATGAGGTAAAAAAAAAAACTACAATTCAATTATATTATTTCAATCCTTAAAGATTATGCTCACCACCCCCATCAATAACTCTTTTGCGTGGAGAATATTAGGGACAAAATCCACTCATGCAAATCAGACTTAAAAAACTATAAATTGAGTAAAATTCAACTTTAGGTTTCGAATAGTACTCATGTAGACAAAACCATAAAGGGAAAATGTTGCATGATTATGCAGACCCAAAATGATTTATAGCACACAACTAAATTCTCCCTCAAATTTGAGATTCAAATACTTACATAAATTTTGATAAGAAGGGGCACCTTTCCAAGCTTGGAAACCTTTGGACTAGTAGTTCCATGTGTTGGAATATGGGGCCACCACTTGTCCTTTTGAAGCTTCCATGTTGTGATCATCAATACCGCATAGTTGAATATGATTAGTCCACACATCCATTAAGTCAACCCTCATATTGTTAGTGTGGTAGTATGACACTTTCTAGGATTGTCATATGCACCTATAGTCTCTATTTACTATTCACATCAATGTTTTATCTTCACCCACTATGCATATGTGCCATCCTTGTCTCATATTGAATGAACACAATGTAAGGAAATTTTGTTATTTTAATCATATTTCATCCCATTTGTATTCCATGTCTCATCCCTTCAATTCTACATGGTTTTTTCTTGGACCTAAAACATTATAGAATTCGATTTTGGTATGAGGTAAAGTCAGTGGAAAGTGTTTCCCAACTAGACAACATAAGAATATCACTCCACCCATTCTAGTATTGGATCGGAAATATCATAAAACACATGTTTAAATCAAGTATTAGTGTTGGGGAAGGATCCATGAAACACTGCGGAGCATAAGGGTCAATATCTACCTAGGCTCTTGAATCCGAAAACATTATGAAACAAAATCATGCATTGTATCATGTTGGGCACCACCTCAATTTTTTTGTTGCATGTTCAATTGCTAAATTGAAAAATCACCATTTAGGTATGTATAATCTTTTGATTATCTCTTCTAGATATTATGGATCTATCAGTGTAGGTTTATGGTTCACCAATGGATAAATTATAACATGAATGTATGGTTCACCATATCCATAAGAAAATGATGGTTCCTTTTCCATCCCCATGCTAACATATTCACCTCATGCCTTCAATGGTGCCTTTTAGCTAGAATCAATGGTACATTCCCTCACTAATGTCACCTTACAATTAATATTAGTGCCTTCAATGGTTCCTTTTTAAAATATTGAGAATATCACATCACCATCATCAATGTCTTTGATGGTTCCTTTTAACATCATCACTTCATGTCTTCATTCATGTCACCTCACAATAATTCCACCTCTAATGCCCTCACTAGTCATAGGCTAGCATTTCCAAATTTCACCCTCCCTCATAATAGTTGTTTCATGTCACCTTTATTTCCTTCACTAGTTAAACCCTACGGTGTTAATATTAAGAGGGAATTTGAGGAAACAAGGCTTCATCATATAGACCAAGGTGCAACAACATGTTTTTGAAGAAGTGAAGATGTTGAAGCTATGCACTACATGTATGCTTACACTACTATATGTTTCTCATCCGTTCGATATCGAGGATGATGCATATGACTATGGGATAGGTATTTTTCAGACACAACAATGACATTCCATTGTGTTTTACTTTGAGACATTCAATGGCGCAATCCACAAGTTTTGAAGTTATTATAGAGAGATGTGCAACATTGCTTAAGTAGTTCACTAGTGGAGACACTATGTATAGGGAAAATAAATTGTTATTCATTCTAACCCTAAGCCACTATATACCTAGAGAAAAATTGAGAACACACCACATATGAAATGGAATTTCTTATAGAAATTCCAATTGGTTATCAAAAATTTACATTGAAGAGATAAAAATGTAGACTACTATTCAAGTCGCCCACCAATAGAATTCACAGTGGTTCTTAACACAAAAAGGTGTGATATAGAACAGTAGAAAAATTTCTACAATACACACATAAATTTTGTGAAAGTTTATGCAACCATTCAATAAGGATTCCACACTACCTACACAAGACTTATTTTTAATTTAGTTGATTTTCATATGAATAAAGATCTTTTGTATTGACTTGATAGGATGTGCTCACTTGCATGTGAACCTATGGATTTGTTGATTTGGTAATTTCATTTATTGAAGTTGGTTGGGCATTTTGTCACATCAAATATAGTTGCAACTTTACAACAACATTTTTATTCGCCATGTATGAGGCATGGTGTTGATCACCACCTCAACTTTTTTGTTGCATGTTCGATTGCTAAATTGAGAAATCACCATTTAGGTATGTATAATGTTTTGATTATGTCCTCTAGATATTATGGATCTGTCAATGTAGGTTTATGGTTCACCAATGGATAAATTCTAACATGAATGTATGGTTCACCAATGGATAAATTGTAACATGAATGTATGATATTTATCATTGATCTTAGTACATGTAAAGAAAGATTGCATCTTGTTTAGAATTGCATAACTAAATTGAAAATTGAATTTTGAAAAGATTATCATTTATTGGGAATTGAAGTTAGGACTTTGCATTGTGTTCATATTAATTTATTTTAGTTGTTGATTCATAACATTATTAGTTTCATGACCACACCTTTTTGAGTAAGCAAGGCCACTAAAATTAACTCTTATAATTTAAAATTGATTAGTAACGATTTTATTTTCTAGGATGCACAAACTAGCTTAGGATTTAGAGCCTTGGAATAGGATTTTGTGAGTAAACTTCTCCAAGGCTATTAAATCAACATATCTATCTGACAAAGGGAGTGGAGAAATACATTGTATAATCGGTAATATCAGGAGGCTCCACTTACAATGGAGTTAAGCACGAGGTCGCGTGAGGTTGGTTGAAGGGATATCCCCCCGATACCTTCTTAGTGTCAGATATATTTATGGGGATCTTGCTAGTACCTTTACCTCTGTGAGAGGCAGTGCTTTAGAGATTTCAGGCTTTGTTAACCTGCCAATACGGTGGATCTGACTTACGAATGTTCTCTTGTGCATCAATTATATTGTGGTTTCTTAGTTTCTTGACTTAGGTACCACATAAGTTACTTGTAGGAGTTCTTTTGTAGGTACCTTGGGTCAGATAAGGGTCGAAAAACACACAACCTTTATGGAGGATTACCTCTCCGGGGGGATTTGAATAACTGGTTGTTAAGCCTACGAGGGCCCTTATAATTGATTTTTTTACCTCCGATATTTAGCAGAGGAGTCTCAAGCCCCTCTTTCGCAAGGCATACCTACTTTAGATAGTGATGCCCCTTCCAACTAGTTTGTCCTGTTGGTGTGCATATTGGCCTTTTTTTTATTTTAATTTGGTGTGCTCTTTGATTACTATTTGGCCTTAGGATTTTTTTTTTTTTATATCACGAGTCTTGAGTCATCGTGGATCTAGACCAACTTCCCCACAGGTCTCACCGCTTGTTACAATTACCATGACATTTTAAGTCTTTGTGTTATAAAAGGCATCGAGTTATCATACATGGTACATACACCTCCACTTATTAGTCTTGTGATCATATGGGGATGAGTACTAAATCGAGTCCAAAATATACTGGGAGTCCTTCAACTCCCAAACCCACTATAGTCAACGATACTCCTTCGACACCTTCAACCACTATGTTTGTAGTGATGAATGTTCCTATCAACACACATGTTTGTCCTATAGTGAATACTCGAACTATAGCCATGACATATTTTGGCTCCCTTTTTCACTTGTTGTGCTACAATATTCAGTCCATATAAGGTCCCTCGGGCATACTGACTAATGAGCAACATAGGTTTCTTGATGAATGGAAGCTTGGTGGTAAAAATCAAGCTCACATGCTCAAGGGAAAAGGAAAGATGAATTACAAGGAAAGAGGACATTCTGATGATCCTATACACAAACAAAAATGTCTCAACCAAAAAACTACATTCAATACTGATGAGTCAACATCCATTCATAGGAATTGAAAGAAGGAAACATCAGCCACCTCAGATTCTATGGCTATGTTTCTTGGGCTCATATTCCAAATGATTGCAAGAAGAAATTGGATGCAAAGACTCATGCTTGCATCATGATGGGATACTCTGAAGAATCCAAAACCTATCTCTAGAGAATATCAATTCACATTTTTCCTACCTCCCATGATGGGTCGCTAAAACGACTGAAGATACTAGAATTGATGTTGGTGATGTCTCTTCAGTTTGACAAACTCATAGTAAAAAACAACAGGCTAGTGTTTCTTTGATGGCTCTGCACATGTTCTTGAGACTTGTGATCCTATGTCTTACTCAGATGCACAAGGACAACCTGAATGGGAACAAGCTATGCAAGATAAGATGAATCATCTTTTGAAGAATCATACTTGGTATTTTGTGACTCGTCCTCAAGGGAAAGACATAGTAAAATGTACATGGGTCTATAAGACCATATTTACCTCCGAATGTATTTTTGAGTGTCATAAATCTCGCTTGGTTGCAAAATCATTTTCTCAAAAAGAGGGCATCGACTATAATGATACCTTTGTTCCTGTTACCCCCCCATGCCTAGGGGTAATTAGAGGATACCATGTCTCATGGCCCGCAATGAATATAGTGATCTGAACGATGATGATGATCAACATGTCCACAAATAGAAACCCAACAACCCCCCTCAAATTTCCTCTTATACTTTAGATCAGCCAAGCTCATCACATACTATCAACTTAGTGTATGGGAGATGGTAAGAAAGTGTCACCATGAGGTATGTTAGTCCTTCTTTCATGCAAAGTGTTTTTCATAATATACTAGGCATGTGGATGAGGATCATTGGTTGAAGTTGTGGGTAATGGATCACTAGCTCAAGAAGTTATGCTTGTTTCCTTGTTTCACCTTGGTCACCATCATGTGTGCCTTAGTCTCATGTTGTCACCACACAGGGAAAAGGGGTACCATTTGGGGGACCTCACAACAATAACGTTATGTTTTCCGACCATACTTAACAATTTCCATCCTAGATCCTGTCACAGTTTACTAAGATTTGCTAATGGGTCATGGTCCATTTTCTCATGAGAAGAGGGGTTGAAGGCCCAGAGGTTGATTGCAGTTGCTAAGAAAAAGAAATATATAGAAAAAATAATGTTAAAGAAAGAAAGAAAGAGTAGCAAAGGAATCTAAAAGACAATCAAAACTTGAGCTCTACCCTTTCTGCGTTCACCCCATTCCCAAAGCAATGATGCTATATATTGAAACCTTATGAAGGGGACTTGCAAATATTATAAGAAGACAAATAAAAAGGTAGATTAAGGTGTTTGGAAAAACATAGCTCTTAGAAAGTGGTAACTCAAAGAAATATCACCCTCCACAAAGGTGCTCATAGAAATGGACTCAATGACACCATAAGCTATGAAGTAACCCCGATCCATATCACTATCACACTTACTCTTGAAGGGTTCATTTCTTTCACTACTTCCCCGGGACATATTGCTCTTCTTAGGTCTTTTCTTTCACTGCTTCCCCCATGACATATTCCTCTTCTTGGGTCTTTTATTTCACCATTTTGGTTGGAACACCTAATTGATCCAGACAAAGGTCCTCCCATATTCAAACTTGCCAACTTACATATAGTCTTGAGGTGCTAGTGTGAAATTTGAAAGGGACACTAATGTGAATTGTTCATGTGGCGTATAGCTTAAGTAACAACGTACTTTGCATGATTTAAGTACTAGTATATTTGATGAACATTGGATTTACTTGATTTCATATTTTGTTTTGATCGTGATGCCCCTGACATGGTTCTTTGAAGGACGCCCCAGTTTTCACCTAGGATGTTGTTCCTCTATTGCAGGATATGGCACGTGTGATGCAGAGAAGTGAGTCACCAGTGAATTGACACATTCAGACAGTGGGTATCACATCTTTAGGATGAAAATAGACATCTCTATCAACCAAAGTATAGTGGGTGTGCTTATTAATAATTCTCTCAAATTTAATTGAGGATTGTCTCCTTGTCATTACATTGATTGTGACCCCTTAAGATTGAGTCTATGTTTAATGGCATCCGTTTTGGGGTATTCCAACTAGCATCGTGTCCTATTACCACCACTTGTTGGAATGTTTCATTTGACTCCAAACACGCCCCTATAATTCCCAGATAGTATACCAATAGTAATAGAGCATAATACATTTGTGAAAGAGTAACACTATGGTAATCATTATGAGCTTACTGTGATACCAACAAGATGCTAGTAATGAACTAGTGTTACATCTTGATTGATTGAATGTTTTTGTCATTAATGGTGTTATAGGATGTACAAGAAAATATTTATTTATCAGATATATCTTCATTCAGTGAGGAGAGTTCAATTAGAATAGAGGAAAGTGAGACATCTAGTAGGTATAACAGGCGGAGATCAACTAGAGGTGAGAAGATCAGAAGAAAATTCCATAGACACATGGAATTTTTTCTTGCAAAACGGGGATCATGTTATTATGATAATGAGAGCATAGATGACATCGAGGTTCCCTTGAGGTACAAACATATAGTGAAACGATGGGTACCCAAGGATCTTCCTCAAATAAACACTATTTTTTGTGTAAACAAAAGGATATACCAGATTTCTCCATTGTCATTACATGGTTTGGGGATATTTTCCATGGATGGCATAAAGGTCTATTACGATGGATTAATTGAATTGATAGAGTACATTGGACCCTGTTTTATCTACAAATATTGAATATGAATAGTCCAATATACAAAAAGTATGTGAATATATGTCTTGGATGGAAATTATATAGAGCTAAAAGACAATGATAAAAAAAAAGGAGAAACTATCTATATTGAGGGAAGGCCAAAAGCAACGGGGAATATTGTAGGGTTTATAAATAGTACACAACCCGTGACCACAAATAAGAGACCCAATTTCATATTTGAGGGGCGTGAATGAAACTGTGTATTCATATGTGAAATAAAATAAATAGCTACAGGGGAAGAGTTATTTATTGATTACAATTTGAATCAAATAGATACAAATGTTTCTATTATGGGGGTGGTACGTATACTAATTTACCCAACCTGTAAGCAATGAATCTTATATTTTATGATTTTCCTTATGTTATTTACAGTGTTAATCCATTTGGAGAGTTTCAGTATGTTTACTCAGTGTGTCCTAGTCTTGTTATCAACAATAACATTCCTCCTTGGATGTCAATAAAGAGGGAGGATTTCTCATACATTTGAATTTATTTCTCATGATAATGATCACGGTTCTAATTTTACTATAATGTGGCAGGATGATCGTGGTAAATCAAAAGAGGTATCAGAACATGATGCTAGTGATGAATCTCTCAATGAAAGAGATTTGTATGAATCCCTCAACCCTATGGTTTTAATTAGAAAAAAGATCAATAAAGCAAACAAGGAACTAGCTCACTTGTTAGATATTATAGATGAAACTCATGAGGTAGAAGAAAGGACCAAAGAATTTATAAAAAGGATTAAGACATATAAGGTAATAACAATAATTTCAAGTGGTTTTATTTTTATGTCATAAGATCAATTATGAAAGCTTGATTTTTAAATTTTACATTATCTAAACGAAAAAATGTTTTCTTTCTTATATAGATATTTTTGGATCTTGCTGACACCAAAACGCATGGTGTCGGTAGTAGTGGTGTTTCACATATGCTACAGGCTCCCAACGCAAGCCATCGTATAGCTTCTAGGAAGCAACTATTTAGATCTCCACCTTCCACACCATTAGGTGGGAGCCACGACATGCACTAAGAGGAAGTGACCACATAGGCAGGCTCCGGAGGTGGTGACAGAAATGAGGCTGATGATTTGACAAACTATATGGTTTCTTTTCCTAAATCAAGACCTGTGACCAAGACATGGAACCTTAAGGGAAAATTTATGGTAAATGAGGAATGGCTTCCATTAAAGAAAGTTAAATTCCTAGGTAATTTTTAAAATTTTAATTGTTTCATGTTCTCTATGTAGACAAATATAAATCATCTAAATTATTAATCATATAATCATTTTGCATGTAGGGAATAACAATTTTTATAGGTACTTGGAGAATAAGGTGTTGTTGATTTTTGGGACCACCATACGGGAGAGGTGGAATTCCTGGAATTACAACCTCAAAAAAGAATTTATGGATTATCTCAAAAGCCTTTTTGGTGTAGACACATTTAATAATACCTTGGCCATCGCCACAACTAGATAATATTTAAAATATACACGAGAAACATATAGGAAGCACTTGAAAAAAATGATAGGTACGAGTGTCCTCTAATGATTCCAGAGAAGGAGTGGAAGTCCCTCATTGAGGAAGAAAAAGAGAAGAAATTGATAGATGAAGGAAAAACACCCTCTGGTCCTAGAAGGTAAATTACAATTTCGATTCAATACCTTCAATTTTTTTAGATGTAAATAAAATTGTGGTATATATTAACATACTTGAAAATTTTGATGATAGGTTGAATGACACTTCAAAAGAAACAAAAGAAAGGCTTGCCAAATGCATCCAACATAGGCTAGTCTAGGACGACTACTTGAAGTTGCAGTCACGAATTGTAAGTACCTAAATATCTTACTTGTATCACCTTAAAACTTTTAGGTAATTGCAACGAATAACATTCAAAATACATACTCTTATGTAATGTAGGGTGATGAGTTTGGTACTAAAACCATGAAGGAATACCTCCAACTTGGTTACAAGTATGGCTATAAAGTTGTAGTTGAACACCAAAAAAACTTGGGGCAGATACCAAGAACCACTTTGCAGGATAAGGTAAATAAAATTCAATCCACATTAAAATTTATTATTAATATAATACGGTCATGTTGGATATTGTTAATATTTACAATTTTGTTTTAATCAAGGGATAAACACTGTCAAAAAACACACAATTATTGGAGATCAGTTCGTTGATAGCAGTTTGCAACCAGAAGATGGTTCTTCCATGCAGTCCCAATTTTCCACGGGGTTGCAACCCCACGATGGTGCTACGACCGAGCTGGCACATGACGGTAATATGGTTGTATTTTAATCATATACTTAATAAGTTTGTAGTTATACATTTTGTACTTCTATTTTTTACTTATACATTTATGACTTTCCTTATAAATTTTGTGGTCTCAATGGCATAGAATGTTGTACTTGAGGCTCATACTGCTGAAGAGGAGCACGTGGGGGAAACCATTCCAATGGTGTTGACCAATGTTGATCCGGATTTTGTGAGTAGAATGAAATGAGTACAGATTATTAACAGATTCTTAACACAAAATAACATAGATATAGTAAAATTGGTTTTCTATTCAATAATGATATAAGCTGAAACTGTAAAATGCAACAGAAACAAGCTTGTTGGAATGGTGGCGGCTTATCTCTAAGAAGAGATGTGACGGTTGTGCTCATTCACAAGAAGATGATTACAATGAGGCTTTGAAGGAATTTCTACAATAAACAGGAATTCCAAAAACCCTAGACATCCAAAAATCTAACCCTAGGAGATGAAGCGCCAAAAGTCATGTGGGCCCCGTTTGGGTAAGTTAGTACATTAACTTCTCAGGGTCGTAACGTTTTCATACAATCTTTGTTTTAGGTGTATGATAGCCCGTTGGAAAGGTATCGTCAAAGAGATTCATTTTGGGGCCTCAATAATTTTGTAGGCTATTATTGAGAAGCTTGATCCCAAAAAACCTTCATTTAGGCCCTCAAAATGGCCCCGAAAGTGAAAACTGCTAAAAATAGTAAATTGCCAAAATTGCAAGAAAACTATTTTGAGCTGGTTGGAAAAGGTGGGTGACCACCAATATCCATATGGATCAATCCTCCCTACTTAGGAAAAAATGGTCTCCATTGCATTGAGTTCCCCCATCAAATGAGGAAATTTCTATTGAATTTGGCCCCGGGTCAGCCACCTGCCTTGGTGAAGGAGCTTCCCTGCTTTGATGACTCGATAAAGATGGATCCTTTGTTGTCAAGTTAAGTTGATCTATGTGTACACAATATGATCGTTGGATTCCTGTTGGATGTAGTCGGGGTTGATCTCGGTTGGTGTCAACTGTTCTGTTACGTCCGAGGTGTCCAATAATGGTGGGAAATAAGGGCGAAGGAGATCCACGTTGAACACTGGGTGCAGGCCAAGGAAAGGAGGAATGTTAAGCTCAAAATAATTATCCACCATGGCCTTGGTGATGGTGTACAACCCATAACGGAGTGGGAGAAGCTTCCAATGGGGTCCCGTAAGATGTTCTTTCTACAAGTGCAACCAAACTTTGTCTCCCACCTAAAACTTATGTGGCACTCGATGTTGATCATGGCATTGTTTGTACTTATCATTGGACTTATGTAGGATATCCTGAACCTGTTGGCAGATGTGTTGGATCTGCTCAATGAACTGGGTGGCTTTGTTAGCTTCAGTTGGAACATGAGATGATTCAGTTGAGCTGACCGCAAGGAGAAGTGAAACATCTATGGGACCTAATGGTTGGAATCCCAACCCCACCTAAAAGGGGTTGTGGTTGGTTGAGCTATGCAGGGCTCGGTTGTAGCTATGCTGGACATAGGGAAGGCTCTCATCCCATGTGTGAGGGTTCTTTGAATTATACATGTGAAGGATATGCACAATGATTTGATTTATGACCTCGGTTTGACCATTTGTATGGGGGTGGAAGGCCGTGGATTTGGTTATCTTGGTGTCCAGCAGTGACTAGAGGCTCAACCAGAATATGCTGAGAAATCGACTGTCTCTATCTAAGAAAATGGTTTGTGGGAGTCCAAAATGTACCCAGACCCATTCAAAGAAGAGCTTGGCAGTGGCCTCTATTGTAATGCTCTTCTTGCAAGCAACCAAAATTGCCATCTTAGAAAAGCGGTCAACAACCACAAAAACACAGTCATTTCCCCGCTTGGTGGAAGGGAGGCTCGACATGTAGTCCATTGAGATGGATTCCCATGGACTGTTAGGAGTAGAAAGAGGGGTGTACAGGTCTTATTTATTAGTGGTTCATTTTGCAATAGCACAGGCAGTGCAGGACCTGATATACTTACTGACCTCCTGTCGGAGTTTCGACCAGTAGAAATGTTTTTGTAGAATCACCACTGTCTTTTCGACGTCGAAGTGTCCTGCCATCCGACTGTAGTGGGCTTCCAATATCATCTTCGCTCGCTCTCTTGATGGAACAAAGATATGGCCTAGACGACACAACAACCTATCCTAAAGATAGAAATTATCGACAACTATGTTTGCACCCAACATTTGGTAGGTGGTGGCGAAGTCTAGATCTATCTCATAGAGTTGGGGCCATCCAGAGGTCTCATGGCCGCAAGAGTCTAGCACTATGGTGAGTGCTGTGACTAGTGGTCTGCTGAGGAAATCAACAACGTGATTGGTGCTTCCTATTTTATACTTGATGTTGAGGTGGAATTGTTGCAATTATGTGGACCACTTTTGATGGCAGTCATTCTGAAATTTTCCTTGTGTCTGCATAAACTTCAGTGGCTTATGATCAGTGTGGATGAATGTCTCCTTCCCAAGAATGTAATGTCTCCACTGGCGACAGGCTTTCACAATGGATTAAATTTCTTTGTCGTAAGTAGGGTACTTACAAACAACATCGGATAGTGTCTCACTATGATAGGCCACGGGGTGGCCGTGATGAGTGAGAATGGTGCCCACAGCATAGTCTGAAGCATCTGTCTCGATCTCAAAGGGATGCTGCAAGTCTGGTAGTGAAAGTACTGGGGATGAGCACAAGCGCTACTTCAAATCTTCAAACACTTGTTGTTGGGACTGGCCCCACGCAAATTTTTCCTTACCACCACCCCTGGTGATTTTGCTGAGGGCCCATGAAATATTGGAGAATCCCAACACAAACCTGTAGTAGAAATTGGCAAGGCCTAAGAATCTCTGAAGCTCAGTGAGTGTGGTTGGGGATGGCCAGTCACGGATGACTTGGATCTTGGCTGGATCCACATGTACACCATTTTTATCAATGATGTAGCCTAGGTAATGGACCCTGTCCATGCCGAAGAAGCATTTTTCCAAGTTGGTGTATAACTTGTGTTGTTGCAGGGTGTGCAAAATCTGCTGACTATGCTGAAAGTGTTCGACCCAAGTCTTGTTGTAAATGAGAATGTCATCCAGATACACCACTACAAAATTATTTGTGAATGTTCGCAGGATATCTCCCATCATCCTCATGAAAGTGGTTGGAGAATTTGTCAAACCAAAGGGCATGACCAACCATTCAAAAAGCCATTCCTTTGACTTGAAGGTGGTCTTCCATACATCTGTTTGTTCTATTGGGACCTGGTGGTATCCATACTTCAGATCAATATTACTGAAGTATTTATCACCTGTGAGTTGATCAGGGAGGTTATCAATTCAAGGAATCAGGTACCGATTTCTGACTGTGATTTTATTCAAAGCCCGATAATCAATGCAGAGTCACCAAGTTCCATCTTTCTTATGTACCAGCATGATTGGGCTCCCACAAGGTGATGATATAGGATGAATGTGCCCCTTGTGGAGAAGTTCTTTGATTTGTCGCTTGATCTCCTCATTCTCTAATAGAGAGCGACGATAGACTGGACCATTGGGCAGCGATGCACCAGGGGTCAGATCGATGGGGTGCTTGACTTGGCAGTGCATAGGTACCCCGGTAGGTGAGGAGAAGATATCTGAGTATTCTTCCACAACCTTATATACTTGCTTCTACTATGTGGAGAGGTCAGTCACAAAGAACCTAGATGTGGCTATGATCTTTCACTTATTCTGAGATCGAATGACAAAGAAGACAAACTTCTTCGTCTGGGAGATGAACTTCCTACATTGCTTAGCAGAGATCAAGGAAATAGCACTAGGTGGGACTTCCTCAGGTATCCTGTACAATTTCCTATTCAAAGTAATAATAACACTACAAGGCCTAGGTTCATATACAACATGATGTTTCCATAAATAAGGTTATCCCAAAATAACATCACAAACTTCGAGAGGAGAAACATCACACAATCCTCGTCTTTGAAGGGCTTGATGTTGTATGACAATCGACACTGTTGGCTGACGCGGAGATCGCTTCCTTAGCGGAGCCATCCAATGGTGTAGGGTTGTGGGTGAGGCATTGTGGGCAGGGCCAGCTGCTTGATGACCTCTGTAGATATGAGGTTCTTCTAGCTACCACTATCAACGATGAAGTGTAGTGGGGTGCCTTTTACCCACATTTGTGAATGGAAGAGGTGCTCTCCTTCTTCTGGCTCATCTAGTTCACTAGGTTGGAGCTTGGTGGTAGCAACGGTGGCACTGGGTTCCACATCAATGATCTATCTTCCCCTTTCTAGTTCTAGATTAGAGTCAGACTCTGCATCTAATTCAGAGGCTTTCACTTCGGCCATTAGTGACTTCTTCGAGTGACAATCAGCAGTGTTGTGCCAAGGGCTCTTGTGGAAGTTGCACCACTTCCTGGTATCTTTCTTTGTCTTTCTAGTGTCCTTCTTTGCTTGTGGCTTGGACTAGTTGTCCTGATACTATCCATCTTTTATCTGTCATTTTTTCTGTGAGTTAGGGCTTCCCTTTCCTGGCTTTTGTTTTGAGTGGTTCCCAGGCCCAAATTTCCACTTCTTTTGTTTGAGCTTCTGCTCGATTTTGACGACATATCGGTAAGCCGCACCCAAGGATGAAATTTCTAGAAATTCCATTTCAATCTGGATGTATCTATGTAGAGAACTGCAATACTTGAGCACCAAATGTTTCTCTGAATATTTTATACCCATCTTGGTGCGTAAGGTATGGAAGATATTTGTGAAATCTGGCACTGCTTGGTCTCTTTTTTGCCGTAGTGTGGTCCATTTGGTATATAAGTCATCATAACTTCTGACAGGGTAGTATTGTTCCTTAATAGCATCCCTGAAGGAATCCCAGGTGGCTATGACTGTAAATAATGAAGGTTCCTTTGTTTCCTTCTGCTCACAGAACGTTTCCCACCAATCTTTGACATGGGGGATGGCTTTAAGGAGCGCAAAAGTAATATTTTCTTTATTCGAGAAGTTATGGAAAGAAAAATACCCTTCTAGCAGATTCAACCACTTGTCTACAACATCTGTGTCTATATGAACTTCAAATATAGGAATATCAAAGTTTATTTGTACCTTGAAGGGGGTGGTGCCTCCGCTCGAAGAAGATGCATCGCCTATTGGTAGTTGTCGAAGGATTTGTGCGAAACTATCCATCATCTCATTCATCTGTTGCGTGAGGGATTCATCAATCAACAGTTTGAAAGGATATATTATCCCTTCATATTTATTTTCTCCTGCCATGAGAAGTCACTTGGGCATGCTAGAGATTTTGTCCTCAAGAGAAACAAGCTCAAGACCCAACTCTTTGTACTCTGACCTCATTGGGGACATGCATTAAGACGACAAGGAGTAGACCGCTCTGATACCACTGATCCAGATTTTGTGAGTAGAAAGAAATGAATATAGATTATTAACATATTCTTAACAAAAAATAACAAAGGTACAATAAAACTAGTTTTCTATTCAATAATGAAATAAGTTGAAACTGTAAAATGTAGCGGAAACAAGCTTGCTGGAATGGTGGCGGCTTATCTCTGAGAAGAGATGTGATGGTTGCGCTCATTCGCAAGAAAATGATTACAATGAATCTATGAAGGCCTTTTTACAATAAAAAGGAATACCAAAAACCTTAGACATCCAAAAACCTAACCCTAGGAGATGAAGCGCCAAAAGTCATGTGGGCCCCGTTTGGGTAAGTTAGTACATTAATTTCCTGGGGTCGTAACTTTTGCATACGATCTTCGTTTTAGGTGTATGATAGCCCATTGGAAAGGTATCATTGAGGAGATTAATTTTGGGGCCTAAATCATGCCATAGGATATCATTGAGAATCTTGATCCCAAAAAACCTTCATTTAGGCCCTCAAAATGGCCCCGGAAGTGAAAACTGCTAAAAATAGTAAATTGCCAAAATTGCCAGAAAACTGTTTTGAGCCAGTTGGAAAAGGTGGGTGGCCATCGATATCCATATGGATCAAATGCACTAGGAAAATAATGACATTGCAGGTGTTTTTTTAAATATTACTAAACTAGTTCAATGATATTTAAAAGTTGGCCATCTAAATTTTGTATTTTTTTCATTTGTAGGTGATGCCTCATAACAACGACCTCCATTACCCTGTGAGTACTCCGTGACTAGGAATGATCCATGTGAGAGGATTCAATCACAATCATATTTTGAAGAGCACCCAGAGAACGAAGACATAGATATTGATGAAACGATTAGGAACTATAGAGATAAGAAGTAGAGGCCGACCAAAAGTACTAAATGATGATGTTGTTGGATTACTGAGAGGGGAGATGAATCAGTAATAGCATAATTATAATCCTTTTTTTCAAATAGTCCAAGTGTTATATCAATGTAGAATTATTATCCAATAATGAAAAATAAGAAATGAATAATCACACACATACATTGTACACCAGTGTTTTACGTGGAAACCCAAATCAGGAGAAAATCACAGAACAATTTTTCTTATATGTCTTGAAGAATTACATTCATTGGAAGTACCAAATTCTTTTTCTTTCCAGCTGAAACTGGACGGAGGCTCAAACTCCTTAGTTTCTCAGGATACAACCTAAGGGAAGCTCCAAATTCCCAATTCTTTGGCTACAACCAGAAGGAGGCTACAACCCCCTATGTTCTCCAGCTACAATCGAAAGGTGGCTACAACCACCTGTCCTTTCCTCGTCCAACTGCCATGAAGTAGAAGTAGAATGATGGAACCATTGTCACACTATAAATGTGAGATATAATGTTGTAAAACTGTACCAATAAAAATGAACCATTCATCAACCTGTAATCAACCTACACCATAAAAAAATGCATCAACCATGCACCAACCTGTACTATAAACAAGTGCATCAACCATGCACCAACCTGTACCAAACAATCTGTAATCAACCTATACCATAAACTAGTGCAACAAACCATGTACCAAGTATGTACCAATCATATTTCAACTACTCATCAACTATGACTCATCAATATGTACCAACATCATCAACTATACACCTCATGTACGTGCCAACTCATCAACTACTTGTCTCAACCATGTACCCAACTTGTTCCTCAACCAAAATACCTCATAAATTTCATCATCTAAATATGATTTATAACTCTATAATAGACCTGGTGTATATTATTGCATACCTGCAAACCTTCCTTAACTTTAAACAGTTACATCAAACTTTTCTTTACTCTCACATGACTAGTTTTGGATTAGTCAACAACCCTAACTTGAAATAATCATAACTTTGTACCTGTAATGAATAAATATCTGAAAATTATATGCAATGTTCTTCAGTGTGTTTTATGCAATTCCTCCAGGTGTCACTTCTTGTAACCTCTTAGAAAAGTAGTTATAGAAAAAATGACATACCTTGCTGAATTCTGGCTTATTCTAGAGAGAGATCTTGTAGAGAGTGCCCCGCACAGAATGTTTGTTGAAAATATCTAAAATTGTTACAAAACATACTAAATAATGTACTATAACCAACACATTTTTTCTTATAGAATTTGGTTCTGTTATGAATAAGTTATGACGTTTTTACCTGAAACACCTGTTTTTGACTAGTTTCAGGACTAGCCACAAACCCTATTTTCCACGGAGTGTAACTCCAAAAATACAATGACCTGCAAGATGAATTGTTTACCATATATATTTGGATATGTTTCCTCAATGGAATAGAAATTTCATGGTCTGAAGCATTCTAGAAAATTTTTTATTGCGAAAATGGTGAGATGACCTATAAATAACATACCTTATAAAGCATCATCAAAAGAATTTATCTTTCCTTGAATTCTGGCCTTTTTTTTTTCACCTTCCCTCATAAATTCGGCTTAAATATCCTATGGTTACCTCAGAAACATATAGGTATTTAATATGCTCAACTCTGTCTAAAATGAGAGAGCCTTGCCTCTTATTTATACTCTCTAAGTAGCTTCCTTAAAAACATCTTCTAGGTCACTTTGCCCACTTTCCTTATTTTAGGGTTAACCCACTTCTAATTTCTCCATTAAATTTATTATTTATATAATTTATTTTGTATTCACTTTGAATTATAGTACACTCATCAATTCACTTTATTATTTACCTTCTAAAATCTCTTAAATCACTTTGACTACTTTGACCTTTTTGGGCTTCTAGATGACATAAGAGGGTCCTCCAACTTCGTAAGGCCATAACTCTCAAATTGTGAGGAGTTATGTGACGTTTCACATACCAATAGAAATGGAATGACATGTACCATCCATATATAATATTATTACCTGAAAATATATCAAAACACATAGCATTATCCATCAAACAAACTTGGGACCATTACCCAAACCTAGTTTGTCCAACTTCTCATGGCCATAACTCTTTAACCATGAGGAGTTATGTGACATTCTACATACCACCAGAAATGTCATGACAATAAATATCCATATAGGATAGTTTCAATGAAAAATTCATTGACCTTCATCTCATTATTCCATAGATAATCATGGGTTCTCTAACCATACTTCAAGGATAACTCAATCTGCAAAGTGTCTTCTCGTGAGGGATTTCACCATAAGGGGATCACTTTGGAGTTCATACATTTCTACTTATTATCAACCATTACAAGAAAATAATGAGTCATCTTTACATCAAACAATTTTGGGTCCATTACCCAACCTTTGTGCTATGGGGCTTTCTTCAAGGGTTGACATCAATGACAACCAACCTTAATCAACAATCTCCCCCTTTGGCATTGATGGAAACAATTTGATGCAATACTAAAATCATATCACTCATGCTCCCCCTGGAACCATGCTTTTGTCCTCTGAATCTGATAAATTTGCTCCCCCCGGAACCATTCCTCTGTCATCTGCATCTGATAAATATCTCCCCCTTTTTCATCAATGGAAAAGGTATCTTTCCATATGGGGTTGCTCCCCTTGACTGAACTGTCTTCTTATGGTGCTTCATCATGTACATCTAAGACATATAAGATAAGCATTCAAAATAATTCATTTTGGAGTAGAAATAACTTTGAGTCTCTGGCAAAGATACTCAAAGGCTTCCTGTGGAAGTGGTTTTGTAAAGATGTCTTCCACTTGTTCTTTTGTGCCTACATACTCAACTTTGATGCTCTTTTCTACAACCTGTTCCCGTAAAAAGTGATACTTTATTGGAATGTGCTTCATATTGGAGTGCATCACTAGATTATTTGAGATACTGATGGAACTTGTATTATCAAAATAGATTGGAATGGGCTCATCATACTCAACCTGTATACCTGTCAGAGTTTGTTTCATCTAAAGAGCCTATGTACAACATGATGTTGCTACAATGTACTCTGTCTCAATTGTAGATAAGGATACTGATGATTGTTTCTTTCTTATCCATGATACTAAACACTCACCCAAGTAGAATGTTTCTCCAATGGTGCCTCGTCATTCATCAATAAAACCTACCCAATCTGCATATGTGTAGGCAATAAGTGATAGATCATTTCCTTTTGGATACCATAATCCAAACTCTTCTGTTCCTTTGAGATATCTAAAAATCCTCTTCACTGCTAATACATTTGATTACTTTGGTGTTGCTTGAAATCATGCCACCTGTCCAACTTCCAACATTACATCTGGTCTAGATGTTGTCACATATAGTAGGTTTTCAATCTTTGACATGTGTTTCCTTTGATCTATAGACTTTGAATCATCATCTTTGCTCAACTTGCAACTGGTTTGCATGGGAGTGATAACTGGTTTGCAATATTCCATACCGAACCTTTTTAGCATTTCTATGATATACTTGGTTTGATAAATACAAATTCCTTGGTTGCTTTGGTGTATCTAAAGTCCCAGAAAGAAGGATAGTTCTCCAAGTAACGACATTTCAAATTCATTCTGCATATCTTTTGCAAATTTCTGGCTTAACCTGTCATCATCACTACCAAAAATAATATCATCAACTTAAATTTCAATTAATAAAATATTACCTTGACTTACCTTGATGTAGAGGTTATTGTCTGCACTTCCTTTTCTAAACCCTACCTGCTGCAGATACTT
Source organism: Picea engelmannii (assembly GCA_009831015.1). Classification (NCBI taxonomy): domain Eukaryota; kingdom Viridiplantae; phylum Streptophyta; class Pinopsida; order Pinales; family Pinaceae; genus Picea; species Picea engelmannii. The sequence goes on from ML782612.1 coordinate 287,551, forward strand.
ATCCAGTCTAGAGTACCATGTTCTAGGATCCTATTTTAGATCATACAAGGCATTCTTTAATTTTGTTAAGGTCCTAACCCGCACATAGGTAGATCAATGTATTCGGATGTAATAAAGGTCAATATTAATAAGAAATTTCAATAAAATAGAATAAGGTGGATGTAAGAAGACCTAATAGAAGCTTCCGCTTCTAGAAGGGTCTTCCTCTATATTCTTCTCTTAATAGACATATTTAGTATAAATAAGGTTCGAGGGTATGAGAACTCTAGCTTGGATATTATTGTAACAGAGCGTTGCTCGATTGGAGGTTGCCCCCTCGAAGAGGCCTGTGAACATTGATTTCTGAATCAAAGTGCTATTTCTATTGCTACTGTTATATCTCTTTGTGTATTGTGAAGATTGTGATGGATATTTTACTGTTAGTCTACTATTTCTTGCATTTTATTTTTGTTCTGCATATTTTATATATCTGGTATCTTGCAAGTGGTATCAGAGCAATTTCCTTGGCAGAAATTGTGGGTATTTTTTTTTTCAGGGTAGAGACTTATTCCGGTGTCTTTAAGCCACAAAGATCTGTCGTTACATGCATAAACCCGTTGTTGAGGGATTCATACACGCAAAAAATACATGTGGTTCTTAAGCGCACATCTGTTGGCCAACCTTGTAACCCCTATTGGTACCCCTTCTAGTGGTAGCACATCAGATAGCACCTGTGTATGAACTAGCCTAGATTTCCTAAAGCCCTCTTTAGATAAACCTATCGGCCACCGGACTGCTATAGTGTCACCGAGAACAACACTCAGGAAGATACTCTCTAGTATCTGGGTAGTCGGGTAGTACGGATAAGGGTACGGTCTATCCTCCTTAGTTAGTGCCCTGAGATATTGGGCTGAGTACTACTGTTGGACCCTGCACGTATATCAGAGAGCTATAGCATAGGGAAAACCCTTGTCTCTAGAACCCTTGAATACCTAACCCTTGGGGAACATAAACATAAACATCAACAAATTAAACCGGCGAGATCTATTGTCGTGCATCTGTGTTCGGGTTTCTAAGTAAATACCCATTTCTCTCTGGTTCATAATTTGGATATTTTAGCACTGCAGCAT
>ML782612.1:288709-309735 GCA_009831015.1 Picea engelmannii
CCCCGCCCACTCCCTTTTCAGTTCACCCATCCTCATGGCCCATACCCATAGCCAAGAACTAGAGTCTCTCTTCAACACCTTGCAATCTGGTTTCCTCGAGACCCAACAAGAAGTGCAACAACTCAGTGCTACTATTGCCTCCCATGATGCATCCATAAATGTAGTCGTGCAGTCTGCAATGGCAGAAGTTAAACATGAACTGACCACCTATCTTGAATCTATCTTTGCATCACTCTGCACCAAACTCAAGATCCCTACCGATGACTCTTTTCCTGATGCACATAAAAAGACTGAAGGTGAAACTTCTTCCCATTCCTTTCAACCCCATAACTTTCAATGGGACATATGCCTTCCGCGGGTGGATGTAACCAAATTTGATGGCTCAGACCCCACTGGTTGGGTCACCCAAATGGAACATTATTTCTCTCTCTACAACATTACAGATGACTTGGCCAAACTCTGGTATGGTGTTCTCCATCTAGATCAAGAACGTTGGCAATGGTGGCAATGGAGAAAAACTTCCCATCAAGGGCATATTGCTTGGACCCAATTTGTGGCTGAGCTTTATGAATTCTTTGATACTGACACCAAACATTTGGGCCGTTTGACAAAATTGAAGCAATCAGGCACAGTAGAAGACTTCATAGTTGCATTTGAGTGACTGGCTTTTCGAACAGAGGGCATGACCGATGCTTTCTTTCAAGAGTGTTTTATCAGTGGCCTCAAGGAGGAGATTCGGGCCCATGTCCTCATGGCTCGACCTATGACTTGGGTGGAGGCTACCAAAAAAGATAAAGAAGCAAAACAAATTGTTTCCTCTCAAAACCGTAAGCCTTCCTTTATCCCTCGTCCTAAACCAGTAAAACCCACTACTCCCTCTGCCCCATTAAAAATCCAAAAATTGACCAGGGCTGAAATGGTTGAATGCCAACTCAAAGTCTTCTGCTATAATTGTGATGACAAATATTTCCCAGGCCACAAATGTAAGGAACAAAATCCTTTTATGGCCATCTCTGAGGATATTCTGGAAGAGGATGTTGACACTCCCCTTGTGCCTGAGTCACCAGAAATCATGGACATAAACCCTCCCTCCAACCCTCCCCAAGTGGAACCAATCATTTCCCTCAATGCCCTCACTAGCTTCTCTACCCCCCAAACCCTCAAGTTAATCGGTTACATCAAGCACCGAAAGGTCATCATTCTGGTTGATAGTGGAAACACCCACAATTTTATTCATCGCCACATTGCCCAAGAAACCCATTGCTACATCCATGCTGTCAACAATTTCCAAATCATGATTGTCAATGGTGGTTCTATGAAATGTGGTGGGTGCTGTGAAAATGTGCATTTCCAAATCGGTGACTACCACCTAAAATCCCATATGTTTGCTATTAACATGGGTGATTGCGACATTGTGTTGGGTGTAGACTGACTAAGGACTTTGGGTCCCATTCTCATGGATTTTCAGAACTTAACCATGCAATTTGACCAAGGAGGCCACCAATATAAATTTCAAGGCATCACTGCTGGTTCACCTGAGGTCATCAGTTCTCATCACATGGAAAAACTACTCAAAAAAGGTCATTCTGGTGTCATTGCCCAACTCCACACCATACAAGCCACAGAGACCCCACCAGTGCCCCAAGACCTCCAAGCCCTCCTTTCTAAACATCAAACGGTATTTTCCACTCCCCAAGGACTCCCTCCTTCCTGCGGTGTCCATGATCATTCCATTCCCCTTGTCCCAGGAAGCCTTCCCCCCAATATATGTCCATATCACCACCGCTTTGCACAAAAAAATGAAATTGAAAAAATGGTCCAGGAACTCCTTATTATTGGCGTCATCCTTCCTAATACGAGCCCTTAATCCTCTTCGGTCATCATGGTACTGAAGAAAGAAGGTTCTTGGAGAATGTGTCCTGACTTTCATGCTCTCAACAAACTCACCATCAAAGACAAATTTCCCATTCTTATCATTGATGACCTCCTGGATGAATTGAGTGGCACCCAATTCTTTACCAAACTTGATCTTCGCTCGGGCTATCACTAGATACGTATGAAAGAGGCCAACATTCCCAAGACCACCTTTCGCACTCATGAGGTCTACTATGAGTTTTTGGTCATGCCCTTTGGTTTGTGTAACGCCCCCTCCACCTTCCAGAGCCTCATGAACCATGTCTTCCACCCTTTTCTTCGTCATTTTGTCTTAGTTTTCTTTGATGATATCCTCATCTATAGAAAAAACTGGACAGACCATCTTACTCATGTGGATCCAGTTCTCCGCCTACTCTCTCAGCACCAACTTTTCCTGAAACAGTCCAAATGTGCTTTTGGTGCCTCAGAAGTAGAATACTTGGGTCATCTGGTGGGAAAGGATGGTGTCAGGGTGGACCTGAAAAATATTGAAGCTATGCAAGACTGGCCACACCCAAAGACTCTCAAAATATTGCCTGGATGTTTGGGCCTCACAGAGTATTATCACAAGTTCATTAAGAACTACATAAAGATTGCAGCACCTCTCACGGCTCTCCTAAAAAAGAACTCTTTCACTTGGACTCCAGCAGTTGCTCAAGCTTTTCAAACCTTGAAGATGACCATGTGCACCACTCTAGTTCTGACCCTTCCCGACTTCACAAAGACCTTTTTGTTTGAATGTGACACCTCAGGGAAAGGAATCGGTGTTGTCCTTATGCAAGAGGGTCGACCTTTGGCCTTCACTAGCAAGCAACTGTCTGAAAAGAATCTGGGCAAACCCATTTATGAAACATAAATGTTGGCGATTTTGCATGTCGTTGAGTTGTGGCATCCGTATCTCTTGGGGCAACACTTCCAAATTAAGACAGACCATAAAATCCTCAAATACTTTCTGGAACAATGCATTTCCTCCCAGGAACAACAAAAATGAGTGATTAAGCTCTTTGGATATGATTATGAGATCATTTACAAGAAGTGAAAAGACAATGTCGTGGTGGATGCACTGTCTCAGAAATATGAATATGAAGGATCCATTTTTTCTCTTTCTTCATTGTACCTGATTGGCTCCAAGCTGTGCGCCAGGAATGGCTTCAAGATCCCAAAAGTTCACATCTGATCTAGCAACTGCAGAACAAGGCTCCGGCTCCCCTAAGGTACTCCTGGCTCCAGGATGAGCTTCGATACAAAGGACACTTGCATTTAAGTAAACAATCCAAGCTCAAATCCACGGTGCTTTCTGAGCTTCATGCTACACCCACAGTGGAGCACTCAGGGTTCACCAAAACATATGACCGAGTCAAACGTTCTTTTTTTTGGGATGGTATGAAATATGACATCCGTAAGTTTGTCGTTGAATGTGAGGTGTGTCAATGCAACAAGGGAGAAATAGTCAAATCTCCAAGCACCCTCCAACCACTTTTGATTCCCCCTACTATTTGGAAAGATATCTCTATGGACTTTATTACAGGCTTACCCAAATCGGGGAATAAATCAGTCATAATGGTGGTGGTGGATCGCCTTTCCAAGTATGCTCATTTTTTCACTCTTCCCCACCCATTTACTGCATCCACGGTGGCTCAAATTTTCATGGATCGGGTCTTCAAGCTTCATGGCATGCTGCACTCTATTGTTTCCGATCGAGACCCAACTTTCACAAGCAATTTTTGGCAAGAGCTCTTTAAGCTACAAGGCACAAAATTGCATCTCAGCTCAGCTTATCATCCCCAAAAGGATGGTCAAATGGAAGTTGTCGACAAGTGTTTGGAAACATATCTGATGTACTTTGCCTCTGAAAAACAACACTAGTGGGCTCAATGGTTACCCCTCGTCGAATGGTGGTACAAAACTACATACCATACAACCACTCGCATGACTCCTTTTGAAGCAATATATGGACATAAGCCACCTTCAGTTCTCTCATACTTATCGGGTACCTCGAAGGTCCAGGTGGTTGACCAAACACTTACAGTTCGAGAGGATATCCTTCATACCCTTAAGGAGAACTTGGTCATGGCACATAATAGAATGAAGCAGCAAGCAGATCAAGGTCACTTTGAACATCAATTTGCAGAAGGGGATCAGGTGTTTCTAAGACTGCAACCATATAAGCAAACTTCCCTCAAGTCCAAGCATTGTCAGAAGCTAGCACCCAAATTTTATGGCCCTTACACAGTTCTCAAGCGTGCGGGACAAGTCGCATATCAGTTAGCTCTGCCCAGTCAGTCGAAGCTACATCCTGTTTTTCATGTTTCATGCTTGAAGAAGGTGATTGGAACCAGGTGCCAAATTCAAACCAAGCTTCCAGAGTTAGCTGAAGAAGGATCCATTTGGCTACAGCCAGAAGTAGTTTTGGACCAGCGTGAGCATCACCTGTGTCAGAGAACCATCAAGGAAGTGCTAGTACAGTGGAAAGATATGACTCCAGCAGATGCCACTTGGGAACCAGCTACCATTCTACAGCAGTTTCCACATCTCAATCCTTGAGGACAAGGTTGTTTTTAAGGGGGAAGACATGTTAAGGTCCTAACCCGCACATAGGTAGATCAATGTATTCGGATGTAATAAAGGTCAATATTCATAAGGCCTTTCAATAAAATAGAATAAGGTGGATGTAAGAAGACCTAATAGAAGCTTCTGCTTCTAGAAGGATATTCCTCTAGATGCTTCTCTTAATAGACATATTTAGTATAAATAAGGGTCGAGGGTATGAGAACCCTAGCTCGAAGATTATTGTAACAGAGCGTTGCTCGATTGGAGGTTTCCCCCTCGAAGAGGCCTGTGAACATTGCTTTATGAATCAAAGTGTTATTTCTATTGCTATTGTTATATCTCTTTATGTATTGTGAAGATTATGCTGGATATTTTACTGTTAGTATGCCATTTCTAGCATTTTATTTTTGTTCTGCATATTTTATATATCTGGTATCTTGCAAATTTACAAACATAATCTGCGGTTTATCACAACTGAAATCCTTCTGGTTGTTCAATGTATACTTCTTCTTCAAATTCCACATTCAGAAAAGATGATTTTACGTCCATTTGATACATTTTAATATTTTTGGAGCATCCATAAGCTAAAAGCAAACGAATTTCTTCCATTTTGGCAACTGGGAAAATGTCTCGTCAAAGTCTATTCATTCAACCTGTGCATATCATTTACATACCAATCTAGATTTGTTCCTTGTAACATGTCCATATTCATTCAATTTATTCCTGAAAGACCCACTTTGTGTCGATCATATTCTTATTATTTGGTCTTGGAACTAGTTCCCAACTGTCATTTTTCTCTATTTGATCCAATTCTTCATCCATAGCCTTATTTCAAGATTCATCATTGTTGGCTTCTTCAAAACAATTTGGTTCAATATTATATAACAGTGCTAGGTGTGTTTGTTTTGGTGAACATATTCTTCTTCTTGTATCAACTCATGCATCTTTGCTTCTGATAATCTGATTTGAAGGATGATTCTTCTGTACTCTTTTACTCGGTGTCTTTGGAGACACTTGTTGGACTTGCTCTTCTTCTTCTGTCTGATTCTCTTCATCTTCCTTTTCTAATTCCTTTTCATCTTCTGCTTCTTCTTCCAAGGGTTGTTTCATTGATTCATTTTCTTCCTTTGATTTTGGTCTGCCTGTTTAATCAATTTTTATGTTGATTCTTTCCACAACTTTGTTCAATCTTAGATTGTAACACTTGTATTCTTTCCTTCTACTTGAGTAACCAACAAGTACTCCTTTATACACATGAGAATAAAACTTTCCCATTCCACCATCTTCTCTTTTGATATAACATTTTCTTCCAAAAAATATCAAATGCTTTACATTTGTTGGTCTTCCTTTCCATAGTTCGTAAGGAGATTTGTCAGTGTTGTTTCTAAGCATTGTTTTGAATGTGAATTGTTGTATGCACTTCCTGTGTCCAAAAAAAATATGTCAATTCCGAATCCATTAACATTGTTCGAGCCATTTCATGTATTGTCTTGTTCTTTCTTTCAACAACTCCATTCTGTTGAGGTGTCCTAGCAACAGAGAATTGTTTTTTTATTCCATGATTGCTGCAGTAGTCCATAAATTACTTTGAGGTGAACTCTCCTCCATTATCAGATCTCAAGCATTTTATTTTTGAATACATTTCATTTTCAACCATTTCCTTGTAGATCTTGAAGTTTTCAAAATCTTCTGACTTATTCTTGAGAAAGAAAACTGCAGTCATTCTTGTATAATCATCAACTAATAACATGAGGTATTTCTCACCTTTTAAGATCTTTGTTTTAGTTGGTCCAACTAGATCAGTATGCACAATTTCCAGTGGTCTTTTCGTTGAATATTCCTTTGATTTAAATCTGGTCTTTTTGTTGCTTTACTTGTTGACAATGCTTGCATAAAGTGTTGGTTGGTTTCGTGATCTTGGGCATTTCTCTGACTGTTTCTCTTTTTCTGAATTTGATAAGGTTATCAAAATGTATGTGCCCCATTATTTTGTGCCATACCCAATTTCATCTTCCTTTACTAGAAAACACTTTTCATTTCCAATTTCACTTAACATATATATGTTGCTTGAAGTTCTTGCAGTTGTAGCAACCAATTTCCCTGAACCTTATTTTCTTATCTCACACTTTTGTGAATCAAAAGTAAATTTATGACCTTGGTCACACATTTGAATCACACTTAGAATATTATGTTTCATATTTTCTACTAGTAGAATATTTTGTGACTTTTCATTCTTGTTCCCAATTCGAACAATGCCTTTTCCAATGATTTTGGCTGAATGATCATTTCTGAAGGAGGATGATCCATCTTTTTCATTTCGTAATGTAAGAAACTTGTCTCTATCACTTGTCATGTGTTTTGAACATCCATTGTCAACATACCAACCGCGTTTCTTTTGCTTAGTTTTTAGAGCAATTGTGCATTCTTCATTGTTATACTGATCTTGCTTTCTTATCCATGTCATTTTCTGAGGTTTCTTTCTATGACTGTTGTTATTATGTTGAGGTTCTTTAGGAAGGACTTTCATTCTGAAATCTTTGGCCACGTGTCAAAATTACTACATTTGTAACATTCCACTTCAATGATCAAAGATTCAAACATTTTGTAACTTCCTCTCCGTGTTTCACTAGGTCTTCTTGAATAACCCCTTTGTGTATGACTCTCAAAGTTGTTATTGTTCCTATTGTTATCTCTGCAATTCACAGATTTATGTCCAAAATTATTACATGCATAACATAAACCAAAAAATATAGTTTGATACATTGGATTTCAATATCTTCTTAAAGGAGGTGATCTTATGAATCCTTCTTCTTCTTGAGGCCTATTTGTCTGTTGTCGATTCTGAAATCTGAATCTTCTTGGTGGAGGAGTGTCCCTATAATCTTCCTTGTATATGTTCTTATTCCCTTTGATTATTTCTGCATAACTTTTTGTATATGTTTCTTGCTCTATTGTTTTGGAGCTTGATCCCTTTTCTATCTGATTGTATCCAAGTTTGGACTTGTCAAGATGAGATTTTTGACTACTGATAATGTCATCCATAAATTTTGAGCTATTCTGCATATTTTTCTTTTGAATATTATTTCTTAGTGCAACAATCTCTGCTTCCAAGTTTCCGAAGTTTCCTTTTCTTCTAGATTTTATTTGAGTGCTTCATCAATTCTTTTATCTTCTTCTATTTGAACCTTCAATTTTATGATCATTTGTTCTAGTTCTCGAGTATCCTTTTTCTTTTCTAGTTCTTCTTGTAGTTTCTTGTTTTTCTTCTTTTCTCTTCTGATAACTTCTATGGCACACATTAATTCTTCTCGATAGTCAACTTCTGCTTCTTCAATTTCTTCTTCGACTTCTTCATATTCTTCTTCGGCTTCTTCATATTCTTCTTTAGAGTCTTCTTTGTCAAAGTCTTTTACTTCCATGAATAGAACTCTTCCTGTCTCACTGTCACTGAATTCACCTTCATCTAATGATGAGATGTCTTCTTTGGTGCATAAGATTTTATTGAAAAAATTCTTTCTAGTTCTTTTGCCTTTATATGTGTGTTTGCCTTTTGATTAACCTTCATCATTTCTCTTTTTCTTATGAGGACATTTGTTAGCAAAATGACCAATACCATCACAATTAAAACAAATTAAAGAAAGATTACCTATATACCTACTGTCGGTTCCCTTGTTTAGTATTTTGACGAAGTTAGCCACTTCTTCATCATCTTCCGAGATGTCCCTGCTGCTACTATATTATTCTTGTTCCTTTTTGTTTTTCTTTGATCTTTTGGATGCCTTTAAGGATGCTTCTTTTACATCTGTATTTTTCTGTTCAGTTCTCATTTCATATGCTGTGAATATTCCATGCAGTTCATCCATGCTTATTGAGTTTAGATTCGATATTTATTCTAGTGATGATATATTAGGGTTAAATCTCATAGGAAGAGATCTTAGTACCTTTTGAAAAATTACAGATTCTTCGATTTATTCTCCCAATCCTATGATTGCATTCACTGTTTCATTGACTCGTAAGAAGTAGGCTGCAATATTCTCATATTCCTTCATTTTTAGTTGTTCAAACTAACCTATGTAAGTTTGAAGATTTTCTTCTTTGACTTTTGTATCTCCTTCATAAATATTTCGAAGCTTGTCCCAAATCTCTTTAGCGGATTTACAATGTGCAACTTTGGTGAATATCGTATCACTAAGACCATTCAAAAGTTCATTTTTGGATTTGGAATTATTCTCACTGAGTTTCACTTCTTTTTCATTTGTTGGTGGAATTGTTGGTGTTGTGTATCCATCTACAATTTATTGCCAAAATTGAAATCCCTGTGCCTGTATATATGTCTTCATCCTTATGCTCCAAAAAACATACTTCTGTCCATCAAACTGTGGTATTCCATTTTTATACAAGTTGGTACTCTCCATGATCTACCTTTCAGTGGTTAAATTGATTTCTGAAGGAACCTTCTTTGCTACCAATTGTTGGATTACTGAGAGGGGGGTGAATCGGTAATAACGTAATTATAATTTTTTTTCTTCAAATAATCCAAGTGTTATATCAATGTAGAATTATTATCCAATAATTAGAAATAATAAATGAACAATCACACATATACACAGTACACCAGTGTTTCATGTGGAAACCCAAATCGAGAGAAAACCATGAAATGATTTTTCTTATATGTCTTGAAGAATTACATTCATTGGAAGCACCAACTTCCTTTGTTTTCCAGTTGCAACTGGAAGGAGGCTCCAACCCCCTATTTTCTCAGGATACAACCTAAGGGAAGATCCAACTCCCCAATTCTCTAGCTAAAACCATAAGGAGGCTACAATCCCTTATGTTCTCTGGCTACAACCGGAAGGTGGCTACAACCACCTATTCTTGCCCCATCCAACCGCCCTGAAGTAGAAGTAGAATGATGGAACCACTATCAAACTATCACTGTGAGATATATTGTTGTAAACATGTGCGAATAAACCTGAATCATGCAACAACCATGCATCAACATGTACCTCAACTTGTAATCAACATGTACCATAAACAAGTGCATCAACCATGCACCAACCTGTACAATAAACAAGTGCATCAACTATGCACCAACCTGTACCAAACAATCTGTAATCAACATGTACCATAAAAAAGTGAAACCAACCATGTACCAAGTATGTACCAATCATGTTTCAACCACTCATCAACTATGAATCATCAATATGTACCAACACCATCAACTATACACCTCATGTATATGCCAACTCATCAACTACTTGTCTCAACCATGTACCCAACGTGTACCTCAAGCAAAATCCCTCATCAATTTCAGCATCCAAATATGATTTATAACTCCATAATAGACCTGGTTTATATGATCCCATACCTGCAAACCTTCCTTAACTTTAAACAACAAGAGACAACAACACTAACTTGAAATGATCATAACTTTATACCTGTAATGAATAAAGATATGAAAATGATACACAATTTTCTTCAGTTTGTTTTATACAATTCCTCCAGGTGTCACTACTTGGAACCTCTCAGAAACGTAGTTATAGAAAAAATGGTATACCTTGCTGAATTTTGTCTTATTCTAGAGAGCGACCTTGTAGAGAGTGCCCTGCATGGAATATTTGTTGAATCAATCTGAAACTATTACAAAAAATACTAAATACTTTACTCTAACCAACACATTTTGTATTACTTAATTTGGATATGTTATGAATAAGTTATGACGTTTTTACCCGAAACACCTATTTTTGACTAGTTTCAGGACTAGCCACAAACCCTATTTTCCATGGAGTGTAACTCCAAAAATAAAATGACCCATAAGCTGAATGTTTTACCACGGATTCTTGGATATGTTTCCTCATTGGAATATAAATTTCACAGTCTGACTCATTCTAGAAAAAACGTTATTGAGAAAATGGTGAGATGACCTGTAAATAACATACCTTAGAAAACATCATTAAAAGAATTTATCCTTCCTTGAATTTCAGTCTTCTTTTCTTCACCTTCCCTCATAAATTCGGCTTAAATATCCTTTGGTTATCTCAGAAACATATAGGTATTCAATATTCTCAAGTGTTTCTAAAATGAGAGAGCCTTGCCTCTTATTTATACTCTCCAAGTAGCTTCCTTAAAAACATCTTCTAGGTCACTTTGCCCACTTTCCTTATTTTAGGGTTAACCCACTTTTAATTTCTCCATTAAATTTATTATTTAAATAATTTATTTTGTATTCACTTTGAATTATAGTACAATCATCAATTCACTTTATTATTTACCTTCTAAAATATCTTAAACCACTTTGACAACTTTGACCTTTTGGGGCTTCTAGATGACATAAGAGGGTCCTCCAACTTCATAAGGCCAGAACTCTCAAACCGTGAGGAGTTATGTGACGTTCCACATACCACCAGAAATGGAATGACATGTACCATCCATATAGAATAGTATTACCTACAAATATATAAAAAATGAAACAATTATCCATCAAACAAACTTGGGTCCATTACCCAAACCTAGGTTGTCCAACTTCTCATGGCCATAACTCTCTAACCGTGAGGAGTTATGTGACGTTCCACATACCACTAGAAATGGCATGATAAGAACTATCCATATAGGATAGTTTCAATTAAAAATTCATTGACCTTCATCTCATTATTCCAGAAATAAGCATGGGCTCTCTAACCATACTTCTAGGATAACTCAATCCGTAAAGCATCTTCCCGTGAGGGCTTTCACCATAAGGGAACCACTTTGGAGTTCATCCATTTCTAATTATTATAAACCATGACAAGGCAATAACGAGTCATATTTACATGAAACAATATTGGGTCCATTACCCAACCTTTGTGCTACGGGGCTTTCTTCAAGGGTTGACATCAATGACAACCAACCTTAATCAACAAATGTACATGAATATTTTAATAACTATTTAATATAAAATCTATTTTCACCATATTCCTCTTTACCGTAGCCTTACATTAAGATGATTTTCATGATTACATATGAGTTTAAACCTATTATTTTCCAAAGATTTAATTTTAGTATTTTGAGTGAATTTATGATTAAATAGTGGAAAAATAACATGTTTTCACTTATATATCAAAGTGGGATGAGTTCTATGATGTTTACAGGTACATTTTAATACTCCAACCAAGACATATGATGGAATAGAATAAATCCTCTTTTCACATCAATTTCCATTCTCTAGTTTTTAGATGTAAAGTGATTTAGTGTAGTGTATGATGTTATGGAATAGTTGTTACTTTTCTCTTAGGAGAATTGAGCTCACTCCAAATGGATCAAGGAAACATTTTATTTCATCGTAAACAGTTGTGAATATTGGTATGTATATATGGTTTTTTTTGCTGTAAATATTTCAATAGATTTATATGTTGGGTATTGGGGAATTGAGAGTGATGTGAGTTGGGGGGAGGGGGGGGGGAGTGGCCACAAGAGCTTCTACCTTCACGTGGTTGTCCCTGTTCAGTAAAGAATAATTTGTTGGAGCCATTTAATCTTGGAGCAAACCTCCCTCGATCCAACGGAGTAACAAAAAAGTCAATGTTGACTTTTTTGCTGCTACTTCAAATCAAGGAAGGCAGTTTGATCAAATATTAGATGCATGGATCCAATAAATTATTCTCTAAACAAAGAGGAGATCATTTAGGTGTGTTATGACACTCTAATAAAAATGAATCTTAGAGTAAATAATGCACTACAAATATGACTTGTATTGATGTTTTAGATATTTATGGAGGTTGAATGATTTTGGCAAGTACTTTGAGATCTTTCTTCGTTGATTGAGGGAAGGTCAAGACTAACAAAGAGTCATACAAATGAAGAGAAACACGCGGGGTCAACCATTCCAACTATACTGTCGACTAGTTCATCAGATCATGTGTGATTTCTCTTTTCAACATAGTTTATATAGCCATAAATTCTATTTATGTTTAATGTTTTATGAATTGTTATGTGATTATTTATTAATGCAAGGTTTGCTATGTGATAATTTATTGAGATATATCATCTTTTTAATACTTTTCATGATCTCACCTTGCATCTAGTAATGGTAGATACAAGTCCATTTATTACTAATAATAGTTAGTTGATTTTAAATTGATCCCTCATATTACTTACGGATACCACCCTATGGTTAACATGCACTAACTTCGAAGTGAGAGGAAGTAATCAAGGTGGTGATGGCTTATTTCCTATAGTTATTTGGACTCCATGATCTATCTTTGCAAGATGGAAAATTATCAGTGATAACATTTTGGCCTTGTTGGTAGGCAGCTTAGCTAGGCTTTATAACATGTAGAACAACTAAATTTACTAAGATGATCATTGGTTTATGTGATTTTGTTTTATTTCTCACATGGAGACTCCACTTTTGTAGCTCTAAATCGTGTAAGGAAAACTATGATATTGGACACTAATGAAGCCATTACTCTAAATTTGGATAAAATTGAGGAGCTTCTCTACTAGGTTAGATTTATAGTTTCTTGTAAGAAATTTCTTGCTAATTTTCCTTTTGTTTAAGCTTGTCCTAATTCTCCAAAATCTCCTAGTTCTCTGAGTGAGCCTTTAATAATTACTTCTCTGAGAATTATTTTTCTGAGTGTTGTTCTGAGTCAATCACACCGAGTTTCATCATTATTTGTTCCAATGAATTTTGCATCACTGAGTTTCAATACCATACAAGGGTATCCCAACGACCAGTCTCATACATATATAACTATTTTTGAAGGAAATAACACTATTATTGTTGAAACACATCTAAAGAAATTTTCAATTTTCATTGAAATTTTTTATTTCAAACATGAAGATGTCCAAATGAAGTTTTTTTTTTCAAGAGTTTAGATAATGAATCATGTATATAGTTTAACTATTTTTATAGGAGTATATATATATATATATATTTCCAAGAAAAAAAACTTGTATTTTCTATTTCATTAAGAAATCAAAATATACATTGATAAGCCTTGTTGCTATGTTATGATCCCTTATTTTTTAGTAGTTCATGTTTGGTCATTATAGTCTTGAGATTCAAAATCAATCGAAATAGACACCTCGAAGGAAACATGTCTTTACAAGATAATCATTAACTTAACCATACATACACAAAATTCAGAGTACAAATTGATGTACTGCTGAAAATAGAGAATTTTTGGAGTGTTCATGTATGACTAAGGAACCTTCCTCCAACACTATATATTTCTTTGATAATTCTTCCACCTTGATAATTAATTCTCTATACACATGGTTAAAAGAAATATGTTGGAAATGCAACCTAGATTCTACAATTCTTTCAAATAAAGGAGAAAGAACCAGATTTGAGATTGTGCATTGATTATTACACCAATATGTAAGTAAATTTATTTTCACCGTGTATTTGAAGGTCTGTTATACCTTTTGATAATGAAAACCTGAGAATAATCCATAGGCACAAGATTCAACTTTGTTATTTTTTTATATTCCCACTCCATATTTTAGTAAGAAGTAATGGTGTTGGTTGTGATATAATATGGCACCTGCTCAACATGAACTTGGGGTTCCTTGACAAGCCCCATCGAAGAAACCCTATGTCTAATATTGATTAATTGTAGGATCCTTAATAACTATGTGAGATGATATCTATGTGATTTTGCTACATTATTTAAAGAGGATTTGAATTTTTTTTCACCACAATAGAAACTTCCAAGGACTTGTCTTTGAAAATCATTTTATTTTTGGTTACCCATAGTCCCCATATCACAAAACATGGAAGTGCTTTAAAATATATCACCATCAAGTTTGAGTGCCACACCTCAAAAAATTGTACTAAAAATGCACTTTAGTGGTATATATATATATATATATATATATATATATATATATATATATACCTTAGAAGATCTACTAAATATTTTATAGATGAATAGGATAAAAGGAAAGATTAAAAATTTCTAGTTGCAAAATTTAAAAATATCAAAAAAGGAAAAATAAATTGACATTTGTTTTTTAAATACCTACATATCATAATTCCGATGTATGGTAACATTTCTCCCATGACACATACGTCGGAGATATATATCTTAACATCGGTTGAGCGACGTTAGCATACTTCGTAATTCTGACATATGATAACGTCACTCCCATGGCACATACATCGAAGATATATAGCTTAACGTCGGTTGAGCAACGCTACCATACATTAGTATACCAACGTATGGTAACGTCACTCCCATGGAAAACACATCATTGTGAAAGATGAAATGGGATGCCAAAATTCTGATGTCTCTGATGTCGCTGTAGCGATGACTATATGGGGTTTGGACAGTCAAATCTAAGATGACACATGTCTGCATGAAACGTCACAATAGAGATGATATATATGGCATCAAAAAAGTGATGTCATGTGAAACGACATTTGAGGGGGTTCATTGTTTTCTCATTCTCTCGACAATATAAAGTGGAAATTGTGTTGAACACACCATCTTAATTTGACCCAAATGTGTGGCCCCAACTTTATCAGCATGACCCTAACTTCGCCACCACCTATCATCTCTTGTGTACAGGTGAAAATGTCACTAATTTTCACATCCAGGATGGACTGTTATGCCATCTAGGCCACCTCTATGTTCCCACAAGAGAGCGTACAAAGCTGATTTGGGAGCCTCACTACAGTCAGATGGAAGGACATTTTGGCATGGAAAAAACTGTGGTTGTTCTACAGAAACATTTTTATTGGCCAAAACTTTAACAATATGTCAACAAGTATATCATATCTTTCACTGCCTATGCCATTTCCAACCCAACCATCAAGAAGTATGGTTTATACACCACTCTTCCTATGCCCAAGATGCATTGGGAATCCATATCGATGGATTACATGTATGTACTTTTTTCCACCAAGCATGGAAATGATTGTGTATTTGTGGTGGTTGATTGGTTTCCAAAGATGGCCATTATCATAGCTTGCAAGAAGAGCATCACAATGACAGATACTTCCAAACTCTTCTTCGAACCGGTGTGGGTCCATTTTCGAATACCACATGCCATCACCTCAGATCGGGACAACAAGTTCCTCAACACATTTTGGTTGAGTCTTTGGTCACTGTTGGACACCAAGCTCACTAAGTATACTACTTTCCACCCCCAAACCAATGGCCGGATAGAGGTTGTATATCATATGATTGTGCACATCCTACGCATATAAAACTGCAAGAATCCACGTACATGGGATGAGAGTCTTCCTTATGTTCAACACAACAACAACAGGGCTCTCCATAGCTCCATATACCATATCCCATTTCAAGTGGGGCTGGTATTCCAACCCTTGGGTCCCATTGATTTTGCACTACCTCTTGCAACTACATAGGCAAAATCTTCCCATGTTCAGTTTGAGGCAGACAAAGCTAGCAGATTCATTGATAGGATTCAACACATCCTCCAACATGTCCATGAGATTTTGAAGAAAGCCGATGCTAAATACAAGAAGCTACATTATCAACATTGGTTACCCCACCAGCTTTAGATGGGATATAAGGTATGGTTACATTTGCAGAAAGAGAACCTTACATGGCCCCATCGAAAGCTCCTCCCACTTTGATGTGGACATTACACTATCACCAAGGATGTGGGTAACAATTATTTTGAGCACAACACTCCACCCTTCCTTGTATTGCATCCAGTGTTCAATGTGGACCTCCTTTGGCCATATGTTCCACCATTATTGGACACCTTGAAGATCGCAGAACAGTTGACACCAAAGTGACATTATGTGAAACGACGTTTGAGGGGGTTCATTGTTTTCTCGTTCTCTCGACAATATAAAGTAGAAATTGTGTTGAACACACCGTCGTAATTTGACCCAAATGTGTGGCCCCAACTTTATCAGCATGACCCTAACTTCGCCACCACCTATCAGCTCCTGTGTACAGGTGCAAATGTCACTAATTTTCACATCCAGGATGGAATGTTATGCCATCTAGGTGACCTCTGTGTTCCCACAAGAGAGCATACAAAGATGATTTGGGAGGCTCACTACAGTCGGATGGAAGGACATTTTGGCATGGAAAAAATTGTGGTTGTTCTACAAAAACATTTTTATTGGCCAAAACTTTGACAAGATGTCAACAAGTATATCATATCTTTCACTACCTGTGCCATTTCCAACCCAACCATCAAGAAGCATGGCTTATACACCCCTCTTCCTACTCCCGAGAGGCATTGGGAATCCATATCGATGGATTACATGTCTGGACTTCTGTCCACCAAGCATGGAAATGATTGCATATTTGTGGTGGTTGATTGGTTTCCAAATATGGCCATTATCATAGCTTGCAAGAAGAGCATCACAACAATAGATACTTCCAAACTCTTCTTCGAACCGGTGTGGGTCCATTTTGGGATACCACATGCCATCACCTCAGATCGGGACAACAAGTTCCTCAACACATTTTGGTCGATTCTTTGGCCACTGTTGGACACCAAGCTCACTAAATCCACTACTTTCCACCCCAAAACTAATGGCCATATAGAGGTCATATATCATATGATTGTGCACATCCTACGCATGTAAAACTGCAAGAATCTACATACATGGGATGAGATTCTTCCCTATATTCAACACAACAAAAACAGGGCTCTCCGTAGCTCCATATACCATATCCCATTTCAAGTGGGGATGGTATTCCAACCCTTGGGTCCCATTGATGTTGCACTACCTATTGCAACTACATAGGAAGAATCTTCCCATGTTCAGTTTGAGGCAGACAAAGCTAGCAGATTCATTGATAGGATTCAACACATCCTCCAACATGTCCATGAGATTTTGAAGAAATTCAATGTAAATACAAGAAGCTACATTATCAACATCAATTACCACGCCAAATTTAGGTGGGATACAAGGTATGGTTACATTTTCATAAAGAGCACCTTACATGGACTCATCGAAAGCTCCTCCCACTTCGATGTGGACCTTACACTATCACCAAGGATGTGGGTAACAATTCTTTTGAGCACAACACTCCACCCTTCCTTGTATTTCATCCAATGTTCAATGTGGACCACCTTCGGCCATATGTTCCACCATTATTGGAAACCTTGAATATCATAGAATAGTTGACACCAACAGAGCTCAAACCTGAATTCATGGAACTGGAATCCACTGATTATATAGTGGACACACAATTCAAGGGCACTCGCCAATAGAGGATCCAACTTTATCGGATTGTCAAGGCAGGGCAGCTCCTACACCGAGCAAGTGGCTCACCCAGGTTGAAATTCAGTAGAAGTTTCCTCACCTGATGGGGACACTCAACACAATAGAGACCATTTATTCCTAAGGGGGGAGGACTAATTCAGGTGGATATTGGTGGCCACCCACCTATTCCAACAGGCACATATTGACATTTTTTAGTTCAACACGCTTCTCTGTAATGATGAAATTTATTTGCAATTGTGGGTTCTACACTTATAGGGATGTCTTGAAGCCCTACATAGAATCCAGGTGGATATTGGTGGCCTCATGATCCGAAATTGGATCCAGAAGCCTGACAGGGCTTGAAAAATGCTCAAAAATGAAAGTGCTCAGAATCTGACGAAACCAATGCCATTGCGTCCGCCTCATCTTCCTGAGTCTGGCGGTATATTTACTTTGTCAAACGGGCTCCGTATGCGAAAGTTATTGCATTTTGATCAGAATCCCAAACAGGTAAAAAGTCAAAGGTCAACTGGTCAAAAAGTCAATGCTCATGTCAGCATGTTGACTGTGCAGGAGATGACGTGGCACTCTCTGGATGATGGTGATTGGGTAGGTTTGCTGACAGGGTAGACATGTGGCAGGAAATTGGACCAGTCAATGGTTGATAAGTGGCATTTGTTTGTCGAATGGGAAAGTGCCACGTGGCCCAGTCATGGGCATCCACGTGGCACCCAGTCATCAGTCAAAGTGGCAGGTTTCAAAAGTTTTGGGGTCCCTGGGTTTTGAACCCATGACCAACCACTAAGCCTAAGCGCCTTCACAATAGTCCTATAACCAATGCACCCAAATTATTTCATGTTATTAAAACCCATATTATAAAACTTATTGCATAGTATTATGGCGCATAAAGGAGGGGGCTGGGGGCTAAGCCCCAGCCCGTGGTAGTGTAAGTGCATGCGACCTTTTGTTTTGGATTATGGGCCAGCGCTCAGCCTTTTAGGCTGGCGCTTGGCCATATGAAATGCATATGACCTTAAAAGGTGCACGCGCACAAGGCTAAGGGGATTATGCCCGAATTAGTTCAAAAAGTGGGTTTTTATAACTGATTTTGGGTTTTTAATTATTGTTAAGCCATTTTTAATGTATTTACTCCATTTTTGGGAGTTATTGGGTAGTTTTGGAGCCTAAATTCTTGGAGGAAGTTGGAGATGAGAAACCAACTTCCCATCTATATAACCCAGGCCTGTTTGAGGCCATAGGAGGGCATTCAGAGAAGAATGATGCTGAGGAGAAGCCAAGCAAAAGCCATTTTGATGCAGAGAAGCTTTTGAGGAGGAGACGCTGTCGGACCATTTCTGGGAGCTCCGGACGTCCGTTTTACGTGCCGTTTTCTTTGCATGGTTCTAGAGATTTGGATGAACATGACCAGATTAGTCTTGTAGCCTTTTGGCATTGTAGTGATGTACTTTTTAGAATTTGAACAGAAATAAAGAAGCCTCCCCCACAGAGAAAAAGGCCCAGAGACGTAAGCAACGTTGTGCCAAACTCCGTTATCAATCTGCGTGTTATGGTTTGCTGTCTTTTACTGCATTTCAGATCTGCACATATGTATATGGCTGTGATAATTCCTCTTATTTCCTCATTCTTCACTAAGTTTTCTCAAATGGTTAATTAACGCATGCAAAATTAAAACTCAACCATAGTCATTAAAAGATCCGTTGGATCAAGTGGTATCAGAGCTAGTTGACGTTTGGATTTGAGTTGCATGTTAACCAGGGAAAAGATACAGCATGGTGAAGGCAAGCTTGTTGCAGAGAATCCATTAATTGGATTGAGAAAAAGAGCTTCTCATAGCGAGAAGATGGCATCGGAAGAAGGGATTTCTCAAGATGAGAAAGAGTTCCAGAAAACATTCCTTGCCATGTCGGAGATGGTGCAAGTCTTGTACGAAGATTACTTGGAACAAAAGCGACCATTTTTGGGTGATTCTTCAAAGGGAAAAAGGGAAGAGGAAGAGGACCATCCTCAGATTCCTTATTCACCTCCATCAACACCTCCTTCTTCTCCTTCTTCTTCTTCAAGTTCAAGTTCTAAATCTAGTGGAAAGAAAAATGTTCATAAGAATAAACATGAAATTCCATTGTTAAAACTTGATATAAAATTTGAGTTGCCCATATATGATGGTGAAGTAAATGCAGAAAAACTTGATAACTGGATCAAGCAGATGGAGGTATACTGCAATGTGCAATAGATCAAGGATGAGGACACACAAATCAAGTTGGCATCTTTGAGACTTGCAGGTACAACTCTTATCTGGTGGCAAAGCAAGTTGCAAAAAGAAACAAAAAATGTGGGTAATGTATTTCCATCATGGAAGGATTTCATTTTTGCACTTAGGAAACAATTATATCCTTTGGGTTATAAAGAAAAAGCATTAATTGAATGACAATCTTTAAAACTAAGAAAAGGACAAACAGTGCAAGAATACACCGATGGATTTCGAAAAATGGCTTTAATATTAGATATTCCTTTGCAAACACAAGAAACCCTTATGGAGTATATAGGAGGTTTACCTGCACATATTAGAAACACTGTTTTCATGTTTGGACCCACTAACCTTGATGAGGTTTATGTTCAAGTGACGTATATTGAAGCAGGGAAAGCAGGTGTGTCAGGGGAATCGTCGTCTTCGAGGAAAGAGGACAAGAAGAAAAGGCATGGCAATGGAAAGAATGAAAATGAAGTGAAAAAGAAGGAAGGAAATCCCTCTTGCAAGCATTGCAAGAAAGAGGGACATGATGAGGACAGATGTTGGCAGTTGCATCTCGAGAAGAGGCCAAAGTGGTTCAAAGAAAAGAAGGGAATGCAAACAGTGGCAATGACATCAAAACCCACAGACTTGGGATCGGATTTAGGTGATGAGTCAAAGATTTCATTGGTTGGTATGACAGGTAAAAATGGTGAAGATATTGATTGTAGAAATAAGTTGTTTCATATAAGGGTAATCATGCGACACACTAAGATAGACACATTAATCGACAGTGGATCTCAATCTAATCTAATCTCAGAAGAATTGGTTAAGCAATTGGGGTTAAAAACACAAACTCATCATAAGCCTTACACACTTAAATGGGTAAGCAATCATCATCAAATGCACATAACAAAGCAGTGCACAATCAAATTTGCAATTTCATCTAAGTATGTGGACGAAGTAACTTGTGATGTTGTGTCATTAGGAGAATGTGGAATGATCTTAGGTAGTCCATACTTATTTGATCGTAAGGCAATCTTCTACAGGACAAAGAATCAATATCAATTCACTAAAGAAGGTCATGATTATGTGGTTCATGCTCATCATGTTAAAGAAAATAAAACACTT
>ML782612.1:309785-347361 GCA_009831015.1 Picea engelmannii
GTTAAAGAAAATAAAACACTTCAAACAAGGGAACAATTAATGAATGCAGTGCAAGCATGCAACAAACCAATAATTGTTTCAAATGAAGTAATTGATCTTAAGAAAGAACAAGACATGGTTGTTGAATGGAAAATCAATCATAAGTTTCTTCAAGATAAGCTCATGTTGTGCAAATACTTCAAGTATATCAGTTCATTTGCAGTCGTCTTTTTGATGCTGCCATTGGCAATGTTTTCTACATGGATGATAGTGGCTTCAGTAAGATGTAACAGGGTTCAAATGGCTAACAATATACTATCAGTTGTCATGATTGTGTTACAGTTGATCTTGATGAGACAGGTGCATAGGATAGAGTTCAGAGACAGAGAGAAAGCCAGGTGGCCTATCCCGAGCTTGTTGACTGGTCAGTAACCTTTTGGGGACCAAAAGGTCTTATTGTGGGGAGGTGTGATCCGAAATCGGATCCAGAAGCCTGACAGGGCTTGAAAAATGCTCAACAATAAAAGT
This sequence comes from Picea engelmannii, assembly GCA_009831015.1. Taxonomy (NCBI): domain Eukaryota; kingdom Viridiplantae; phylum Streptophyta; class Pinopsida; order Pinales; family Pinaceae; genus Picea; species Picea engelmannii. The sequence continues at coordinate 310,293 of ML782612.1, forward strand.
ACTCAGAATCTGACAAAACCAATGCCATTGCGTCCGTGTCGTCTTCCTGATTCCAGCGGTATATTTACTTTGTCAAATGGGATCCGTATGTGAAAGTTATCGCGTTTTGATCAGAAGCCCAAACAGGTAAAAAGTCAAAGGTCAACTAGTCAAAAAGTCAATGTGGATGTCAGCATGCTGACTATGTAGGAGATGATGTGGCACTCTCTGGGTGATGGTGATTGGGCAGGTTTGCTGACAGGGTAGACATGTGGCAGACAATTGGACCAGTCAATGGTTGACAAGTGGTATTTGTCCGTCGAATGGGAAATTTCCACGTGGCCCAGTCATGGGCAGCCACGTGGCACCCAGTCATCAGTCAAAGTGGCAGGTTTAAAAAGTTTTGGGGTCCCTGGGTTTTGAACCCATGACCAACCACTAAGCCTAAGCGCCTTCACAATAGTCCTATAACCAATGCGCCCAAATTATTTCATTTTATTAAAACCCATATTATAAAACTTATTGCATAGTATTATGGCACATAAAGGAGGGGGCTGGGGGCTAAGCCCCAGCCCGTGGTCGTGTAAGTGCATGCGACCTTTTGTTTCAGATTATGGGCCAGTGCTCAGCCTTTTAGGCTGGCGCTTGGCCATATGAAATGAATATGACCTTAAAAGGTGTGCACGCCCAAGGCTAAGGGGATTATGCCCGAATTAGTTCAAAAAGTGGGTTTTTATAACTGATTTTGGGTTTTTAATTATTGTTAAGCCATTTTTAATGTATTTACTCCATTTTGGGGAGTTATTGGGTAGTTTTGGAGCCTAAATTCTTGGAGGAAGTTGGATATGAGAAACCAACTTCCCAACTATAAAACCCAGGCCTGTTTGAGGCCATAGGAGGGCATTCAGAGAAGAATGATGCTGAGGAGAAGCCAAGCAAAAGCCATTTTGATGCAGAGAAGCTTTTGAGGAGGAGACGCTGTCGGACCATTTCTGGGAGCTCCAGATGTCCGTTTTGCGTGCCATTTTCTTTGCATGGTTCTAGATATCTGGAAGAACATGACCAGATTAGTCTTGTAGCCTTTTGGCATTGCAGTGATGTACTTTTTAGCATTTGAACAAAAATAAAGAAGCCTCCCCCACAGAGAAAAATGCTCGGAGACATAGGCAAAGTTGTGTCGAACTCCGTTATCAATCTGCGTGTTATGGTTTGCTGTCTTTTATTGCATTTCAGGTCTGCACATATGTATATAGCTGTGATAATTCCTCTTCTTTCCTCATTCTTCACTAATTTTTCTCAAATGGTTAATTAACGCATGAAAAATTAAAACTCAACCATAGTCATTAAAAGATCTGCCGGATCAAGTAGCATAAGCCCCCTCTTGCCCAGCGCACACCTTTTAAGGTCATATGCATTTCATATGGCCAAGCGCCAGCCTAAAAGGCTGAGCGCTAGCCCATAATCCGAAACAAAAGGTCGCATGCACTTACACGACCACGGGATAGGGCTTAGCCCCTAACCCCCTCCTTTATGCACCATAATACTATGCAATAAGTTTTATAATATGGGTCTTAATAACATGAAATAATTTGGGCGCATTGGTTATAGGACTATTGTGAAGGCACTTAGGCTTAGTGGTTGGTCATGGGTTCAAAACCCAGGGACCCCAAAACTTTTGAAACCTGCCACTTTGACTGATGACTAGGTGCCACGTGGCTGCCCATGACTGGGCCACGTTGCACTTTCCCATTCGACAGACAAATGCCACTTATCAACCATTGACTGGTCCAATTTCCTTCCACATGTCCACCCTGTCAACAAACCTTCCCAATCACCATCAACCATAGAGTGCCACGTCATCTCCTGCATAGTCAGCATGCTGACATCAGCATTGACTTTTTGACCAGTAGACCTTTGACTTTTTACCTGTTTGGGCTTCCGATCAAAACACGATAACTTTCACATATGGAGCCCATTTGACAAAGTAAATATACTGCCAGAATCAGGAAGATGAGACGGACGCAATGGAATTGGTTTCGTCGGATTCCGAGCACTTTCATTTTTGAGCATTTTTCAAGCCCTGTCAGGCTTTTAGATCCGATTTCGGATCACGACATCTATTCCAACTGGCTTATTTTGGAATTTTTCATATCAATACATCCTTTTGCACTTCTAGGGATGTTTTGGGGCCCTAAATAATGTTTGTTTGTCTTTACATAGTCAAACTATAGAAAAATTTAGAGTTTTATGGAATAATGTGTATTTCTCGAAAATACCTTTCCAATGTGATATCACACACCTAAAATGAAGGTCATATGAAAATGTTACAACCCTTGGAAGTTGAGGTACCAACTTACCCATAGGGGCCCACATAATTTTTGGTGTTTCATCTCCTAGGGTTAGGTTTTTGGATGTCTACGGTTTTTGCATTCATGAGTAATGTTTAAAAATTCTTTGGAGCCTCATTGTAATCATTTTTTCTACTCAGACAGATGGGCATAGTAGCCACATCTCTTCTCAAAGATATCTACCACCATTCGATCAAGTTGTTTCGATTCTGCAGTTTTATAGTTTCAGTCTATTTTATTTATTCAATAGAATTTATTGTTCGCTGGATATATGTTTTTGTTCTTTGTATCTCTATGTTATGATATTCAATCTGTTATTCATTTCCTTCCTCTCATAAATATGGATCATGTCCTTTGATTTGTTCATGCAATTTCTATATTTCTGCAACGAAGTCCTTTCCTCTTGCACTTTGAAATTCAACTTGCCCCAAATATTTTGATTATGATATTCCTCTGGGATGCATTCCATATACTATATGGAATGGGATCTTATCAATACTCATGTTTAGCTAGTCATTATATACAAACTACACTTGAGGAAGAATTTTTTCCCACTGACTGTTATGTTCAGTTACCAAACTTCTTAGCAGATTCCCCAAGCTTCTATTCACTACCTCAGTCTGTCCATCTATATGAGGGTGATATGCTGAACCAAAATACATTTTTTTCCCTATATTCTTCCACAAAGTTGATTCGAAATCGGATCCAGAAGCCTGACAGGGCTTGAAAAATGCTCAAAAATGAAAGTGCTCTGATACCACTTGATCCAACGGATCTTTTAATGACTATGGTTGAGTTTTAATTTTGCATGCGTTAATTAACCATTTGAGAAAACTTAGTGAAGAACGAGGAAAGAAGAGGAATTATCACAGCCATATGCAGATCTGAAATGCAATAAAAGACAACAAACCATAACACGCAGATTGATAATGGAGTTCGACACAACTTTGTCTACGTCTCCGGGCCTTTTTCTCAGTGGGGGTGGCTTCTTTATTTCTGTTCAAATTCTCAAAAGTACATCACTACAATTCCAAAAGGCTACAAGACTGATCTGGTCATGTTCTTCCAGATCTCTCGAACCATGCAAAGAAAACGGCACGCAAAATGGATGTCCGGAGCTCCCAGAAATGGTCCAACAACGTCTCCTCCTCAAAAGCTTCTCTACATCAAAATGGCTTTTACTTGGCTTCTCCTCAGCATCATTCTGCTCTGAATGCCCTCCTATGGCCTCAAACAGGCCCGGGTTATATAACTAGGAAGTTGGTTTCTCATCTCCAACTTCCTCCAAGAATTTAGGCTCCAAAACTACCCAATAACTCCCAAAAATGGAGTAAATACATTAAAAATGGCTTAACAATAATTAAAAACCCAAAATCAGTTATAAAAATCCACTTTTTGAACTAATTCGGGCATAAGCCCCTTAGCCTTGGGCGCACGTACCTTTTAAGGTCATATGCATTTCATATGGCCAAGCACCAGCCTAAAAGGCTGAGCACTGGCCCATAATACAAAACAAAATGTCGCATGCACTTACACGACCACGGGCTGGGGCTTAGCCCCCAGCCCCCTCCTTTATGCACCATAATACTATGCAATAAGTTTTATAATATGGGTTTTAATAACATGAAATAATTTGGGTGCATTGGTTATAGGACTATTGTGAAGGCGCTTAGGATTAGTGGTTGGTCATGGGTTCAAAACCCAGGGACCCAAAAACTTTTGAAACCTGCCACTTTGACTGATGACTGGGTGCCACGTGGCTGCCCATGACTGGGCCACGTGGCACTTTCCCACTCGACGGACAAATGCCACTTGTCAACCATTGACTGGTCCAATTGCCTGCCACATGTCTACCCTGTCAGCAAACCTACCCAATCACCATCAGCCAGAGAGTGCCACGTCATCTCCTGCACAATCAACATGCTGACATCAACATTGACTTTTTGACCAGTTGACCTTTGACTTTTTACCTGTTTGGGCTTTCGATCAAAACACGATAACTTTCGCATAAGGAGCCCGTTTGACAAAGTAAATATACCGCAAGAATCAGGAAGACGAGACGGACGCAATGGCGTTGGTTTCATCATATTTTGAGCACTTTAATTTTTGATCATTTTTCAAGCCCTGTCATTATATACAAACTACGCTTGAGGAAGAATTTGTTCCCACTGACTGTTATGTTCAGTTACCAAACTTCTTAGCAGATTCCCCAAGCTTCTATTCACTACCTCAGTCTGTCCATCTATCCGAGGGTGATATGCTGAACTAAAATACATTGTTTTCCCTATATTCTTCCACAAAGTCCTCCAAAATTGTCCCACAAATATGGTATCTCTGTCTGACACTATACTCCTAGGTAATGCATTCTATCTCACAATCTGTTTAAAATACATATTTTCTATGTGAGTGACATCACTTGTTTTATGACATGGTATAAAATATGCCATCTATTAAAACCTATCAACCACCACAAAGATTGAATCACTTCCCCTTTGGGTTCTTGGAAATCCCAGAACAAAATCCATACTTATAACATCCCATGGCCTATTTGGAATAGGTAATGGTTGACACAATCCTATTTCCTGCTGCTTTCCTTTAGCATACTGTCAAATTCTACATTTTCCCACAAACTTCTTCACATTAGACCTCCTTCCTAGCCAATAGCATGAATAACTTAACTACGTATATGTTTTATCATGGATAAAATTTCCAACCAATCCTCCACTATGTTTTTCCTTCAACAAATTGTCCCTCATTAATAATTTTGGGATACACAATTGAATTCCTCTTAATAACATTCCTTCTTGCATTATATAATCCATCGATTTTTTTCTATTCCTTAACAAAGGATTTTCACAAGATTCATAGGATTCCTTGAAATCTGGGTCTTCCTGGTACATCTCCTTGAAGTGTTCAAATCCCAAAGTCTCCACTTGGAATTATTGCAAGATTAAAAGTATTCTACTCTGATCTGAGATCTTTTCGTCTGGTGACTTATTAAAGAATTTTATTAAATGAGAATAAACTAAAGTGCACCATAAATAAAGAAAAACTAAAAAGGAAAGAGTCATAAGCATGAAATATGAACGCAAAAAATTGATAACAGAGTTCGTCCTTGGTTGACAACATCTCTGGGTCCTTCTCTCAAATGGGTAGGCCTTTTTATTAACTCCACAAAAGAATTGGGAAAAATACATAAGTATACCTCATTCTAGAGTTAAGTTACATAATATTTCCTTAGATAAAAAAAAAAAACATCACCACTACGTTCGTGGTGTCGAATTACCTAAAAATGACTGTCTCCATTCCTCGATCTGAGTTTGGCACTTTCGGGCCCAAGAGGCAATCATGCCTCAGTTTTTGTGCCTACACCGTCAATTAATGTCTGGACTCTATCTCGAAATTTGTGCATATGTCTCAAAATTTGTGCCTCTTCTGTACGATCACGCCCTTGGTCCCCCTCGTACACTGGAAGAAGTCCCTTTTTAAAATAGAAAGTGGGAGGTATAACATTAATGGGTCTATCGACATGTTGGTTGGCGATGGCTATTTTAAGTGTTTGGTTGGTGGATGTTTAGGCGGAGGACCCTGAGTTGAACCCGTGGGCCTCCCCTTTTCTTTTGTTGTATTGTTATAAAATTTTCGGAATATGCCACTAAAATGGTGGACCAACTAGTTTAGCAGTGGATATATTGGAAGAATATGCCACCAATCTAGCCTATCCATCGCTAGATTTGACGGGCTATATTAATATATATATATATATATATAACAGTTTGGTTGCTTGGCGTCATTGGGCATTTTCCCACTGCCATGTGGCAGCCAAAGATTGGCCCACATCACCTCTTTGCACAATCACCCTGCTACATCACCTGTCTTTGACATCAGTCTTCCATGTGTTGTACAGATGTCATGTCATCCTGCCATGACATGGCATGTTTTCATTGATCCACATGTTAGCCTGAAAAGTCCAAAAATGAGTGACATGTGGAAGCCTCTGGTGCTGCCACATCATCATGCTAACATCATGTTGACTTCATCATGACACATGTCACCCTATGCGCTTGCCACATATGCTTTATGGATGATGATGTCATTTGTACTAATGCTGACATCAACACTATGAATGTTGAATCATCCCTGCTAACTGGGCTAGGTTGACCAAAAATTTGACCGTGAATATCTTTCGATCCGTAACTCTATTTGATGAGATGTTCACACTGTTAGAAATATTGAGATGCAATCTTCGTGATAATGTCATTTTCACCGAGTTTTGGGAACTTTGAATTTTTTCCCTTTCTTTGTCTACTAAAGCCATTGTGAGCATCCTGAGTTGCCTCTGTGAGTTCTGAGTTGTTCTTAGACTTCTCTGGATCCTTTTTGGATCACCCCTTCCCTCTGAGATCCTTTTGGACCACCAAAATCTTTCATCAATCAACAGGTAAGTGAGGGACGAGTCCCCTCACTTTATCCTTCTCAATCCACTTTGCCTTGCTTGGATGTGTTCCCTTTAAGCCTACTAGAAGATAATCAACATCACCCCTATGCGAAGTCCTCATCCTTCTATCCAGGATGATATATTCCTGTAAATCATCCAAGTACTCAGGTCCAAACTCATCAACTAAAGGTATTGAAACTTCCTCATCCTAATCCATGATCATGAGAGGCTCAAAAAGTTTCAAGTTCTCTACATTCACAACAGAGTAAATATGCATATAAGGTGAAAGATCCAGGTGAAAATAATTGGTACCACTTTTCTCCAAGATAGTGAAGGGTCCATAACAAATGGGATTGAGTTTTTTGCCTTCACCCTTCAATATCTCCTTGATGATGTGAAGCCATAAAAGGTCTCCAACCTGGAACTAATGATCAAACTTGTGCTTGTCGTGCTGAGCCTTATACTGTGCTTGAATTTTCTCCAACTGTTCCCTAATTGCCTGATGTGTTTTTTGGATCCTCTGGATGAACTTGTGGGCTCTATCCTCTGTTCATTCTTCATTCACATCGACATCTCTCCCATACATCAATTCGAAAGGAACCTTGGGTAGGTACCCAAAACTTGTCTCAAAAGGTGAACTCTGAGTCGATGAATGTAAAGATTAGTTGTAAGCATGTTGTACATACGGCATCTGTTCATCCCATAACTTGGGATGCTTGTTGCAGTATCCTTGAAGAAAAAGTACCACTATTATGTTCATCGTTATGTGGATGGAAATAAGTACTTCTCTTCAATTTGGTGTCCATCATTCTCCACAAGCTAGTCCAAAATTCCCCAAGGAATCGAGTATCTCGATATGAGAAAATGGATGTGGGTAACCCAAAGTGAACCCAAACATAATGAAAGAAGAGATTAGCAGTCTGCTCAGCAGTGATCTACTTTTTACATGGAATCAAGATAAACATCTTGCTGAACCTATCCACTACAACATACAAATAGTCATGACCCCCTTTGGTCATTGGTAAACCCCCTACAAAATCCATGTAAATTCTTTCCCATGGATGGGATGGAACATGAAGTGGTGAGTATAGCCCTAGTTTTCTATTAGTGGGCTTACAAGTAGAATGCATCACACACCCCTTTACATATTTAGTTACAATTGGTTTCATTTGAGGCCGATAACAAAACCTATGCAAATGAGACATAATGTTTCCTACCCCAAAATGCCCAGACAGAAGATAAGTGTGAGCTTCTCATATTACATGGACTTGTTCACTTGTAGGAATACATAGCTTTCCAAGATGGTGGAGTAGTTTTCCCTGCAGACAATATTTCTCTACCTGTGCACCATGGGTTAGCTTCTCATATACTTCTTTAAAATATTGATCGATGGAATATTGTTGTACATAGCTCTCATGAGATAAAGAAGTATTGTTCAAAATAATAGAAACAATAATAGGAGGTCTAGAAAGCATATTGGCTACCTTGTTACTTGCACCCTTCTTTTACTTGATTACCAAATGAAATTGTTGTATAAAACCCATCCATCTGTAGTGTTGATATTGTTACATTTCGGTCTGTTCTTGGAGATACTGTAAGGGTTGGTGATCTGTATGTACGATAGTTTCCTTCCCTAACAAGTAGTTCTTCCATTTATTTACGCTTTGAACTAATGCATACAACTCTTTATCATATGTAGAATAGTTAACAACAACTTGGTTAAAAGTTTCAGAGTGGTAATAGATAGGCTTACACCATTGCATCAATACTGCACCCATGGCGTATCTGCTAGAATCTATCTCTATCTCAAAAGTCTGTTGAATATTCGATAGTGATAATACTGGTGTGGTACTAATCTTGTCCTTCAAAGTGTCGAAATATTTTTGTTGCTTTCCTTCCCACTGAAAAGTGTTATTCACACTGGTTAAGGCATGGAAAGGAGCTTCTATAAAGGATAATTTGGGAATGAATATCCTCTAATACTGGACTTCACCTAAGAAGCTTCGGACTTCAGTTACACTTTTTGTCTCAAGCCAATTTACAATTACATCAATTTTGGAAGGATCAATTTTCAATTTTCCTCCTCCTACAATATGATCTAAGTATACAAGTGCAGCCTTACCAAATTCACATGTAGACATTTTTACATACAACTTTTCGCTCTGTAAAGTATCCAATACTTTCTTTACATTCCTCGCATGTTCACCCAATCCCCGCTAAAAATAAGAATGTCATATAGGAAAGGCCTGAATACCTCATTCATCACATGCATGAAAGTTGTCGGAGCATTACCAAGCCAAAACGACATATCTAACCACTCAAACAATCCATGTTTGGTTTTAAATTCAGTCTTCCATGCATCATGTTCTGCGACCCTGATTTGATGATATCCATTGCACAAATCCAACTTAGTGAAATAAACAACATTATTCAACTGATCAAGTAAATAATATATACGAGGAAGAGGGTATCAATTTTTCACCGTGATTTTGTTTAAGGCCCAGTAGTCGAAACACATTCACCATGTGCCATCTTTCTTTGGCACCATCATGATCAGAGAACCACAATGAGATGAACTGGTCATGATGGCCCCTTGATCTAGTAAGCCATGTCTATTCTTCTTGATGTCCATCATCTCCACAACTAACATCCTGTACATGCCCACATTAGGGAGATGAGAATCTTGTTGAAGATGTATCTCATGTTGGATTTCCCTCTTAGGAGGTAATCCATCTGGTTCCTAAAAAAATCATCATACTTAGAAACAATATCAATTAATTCTTTTTTATGAGATGGATCACACCCTTGAAAAGCGTCGGATGTCCCGACATATTTCTCTTTGATGACCATAAGTACATATGTCTTATTAGTGTTTATGAATCTTTTCATTTTCCCTACACTAACAAGTGTCGTATTTACCCTCATGTTGTGTGCTCTAACAATATATTCCACTCCCCCTTTAGTAAGGTGGTATTTGTTCTCATGATGAAAAAATATTTCTTTTCTATCATAAATATAAGGACTTCCTAACACTATCACATATATCAAGCGGTACAACATCCAAATCCACTTCATCAATCAACTTTGAAGCAATAGCAAATCTGAACCTACATTGTTTGGTGACATTAAGTTTTTCTTTATCACATACCCAACCAAGGGGATAAGGCTTAGGATGTGGTTTCATTTCAAAACCCATATTCTTGACAAGTTCTTCAGATATTAATTTTACTTGGGAACCTGAATCAAATAATGTATCTATCTTAGTATGTTTAGATACAACTCTTATATGAAATAACTCATTCCTCTTTCGTTCATCAACATGAGATTCATCATTGGAACTTGAACTAGCATGAAGATAATATTTACCTTGTACTCCAACCATTGTGATATTTCCTTCATCTCCTGAATCAGAACCAAGATCTTGCTGCACTATAGCAACAATCTTTATCCTCCCCTTTCCACCAAACTGTTTCAGTTTCTTTTCTGGATGCAGTTTCCAACAATTTTCTTCATCATGACCGCTCTTCTTGCAATGAGTGAAAGATGGTTTTCCTCCTTATCTCATCACTGTGGCAGTCTTATTGTCCTTCCTTTTAAACTTATTGAAAGGTTTATGTGGGAGATTGGAAGGTTTCTTTGTGGGCTATTCTTGAACATGTTTTCCCCTATTCTCAACGTGAGTGGATTGCACACAAACTTTGTCAAGAATCGTGGGGTTAAATAGTAGTAAAGTGTGACGAATATAACTGTGAAGTGCACCAATATACTTCATTATAGTTTCAGTAGAATCCAAAGGAATGTACAATGCAAGAGATTTCTTCCTAAATTCTTCTGTGAAACTTTATACAGTTTGACCTTTACTTTGTCTTACGATTTTCCAGTCCATCATTGCTTTATGTAAATACCGTAATGGATAGGAATTCTTCCTTATCTCTGATTTAAATTCCGACCATGAGGAAATAATATTACCACACTTAATTATGTCTTGAAGCTTTCTCTCCCACCATATGAGAACAGTTCCTTCCAACCAAAGAGAAGCCAGTTGCACGTTAACTTACTCTCCATCAATATGTTGAACACGGAAATATACTTCAACCTATTGGATCCAATTATCTAGATTTTTAGGATTAACATCTCCATTAAACATAGGTAAAGAAAATTTTACATCAAGCTTTATTAATGGTTTATTAAAAGAGAATTTATGGCTAGAATGATGAGAATGATGAGAATTCTTAGAGGAAGATGAACTAGAACATGAAGGTGAAGATGGAGGCTCGGGAGGATCTCCTCTAGCCCCTTGGTTTACCGAAGCATCATCATATGCATGTGCTTCCTTTTTCTTCCGTTTCTTCTTCATCCTCTTCTCGTAATCTACATACATTCATTCGACCATTTGTGACATGCGATAAAAGAAAATGTGAAATTTTTCTCCTGTTCATCACGCTTGTCCTCTTCTACCATTTTCTTCCTTCGGGATGCATGACCAACTTTGGTATTGAAATTCTTAAGAGTTCCTTCACCCTGCTTATGATTTGTTGTAGTAATCATTCATACTCAACAATTCAAGTCAAAGATGACTACTCTGATACCAACATGATCTTGGATCTTTTCGTCCGGTAACTTATTAAAGAATTGTATTAAATGAGCATAAACTAAAGTGAACCATAAATAAGGAAAAACTCAAAAGGAAAGAGTCATAAACATGAAATATGAACTCAAAAACTTGATAACATAGTTCATCACTGGTGGACTACGTCTTTGGGTCCTTCTCTCAAATGGGTAGGCCTTTTTATTAAATCCACAAAAGAAGTGGGAAAAATACATAAGTATACCTCATGCTGGAGTTAAACTATAGAATATTTGCTCAGATAAAAAAAAAAACATCACCACTGCGATCATGGCATCAAATTGCCTAAAAATGACCGTCTCCATGCCTCGATCCGAGTTTGGCACTTTCGGGCCCAAGAGACAATCCTATCTCAGTTTTTGTGCCTGCACCTGCAATTAATGACTGGAATCTATATCAAAATATGTGCCTCTATCTCAAAATTCATGTCTCTTCCATACGATTGTGCCTTTGGCCCCCCTCATACACTAGAAGAAGTCCCTTTTTATAATACAAAGTGGGCAGTTTAACATTAATGGGTCTGTTGGCGCGTTGGTTGGCAGTGGCTATTTTAAGTGATTTGTTGGCAGAGGTTTAGGCAGAGGTCCCAAGGTTGAACCCATGGGCCTCCCCTTTTATTTTGGTGTATTGTTATACAGTTGGAGGAATAGTCCACTAAAATGGCGGACCGACTAGTTTGGTGGCGGATATATTGGCAGAATATTCCACCAATCTGGCGGAACCACTGCCAGATTTGGCGGGCTATATTAATATATATATATTTTAACAATTTGGTTGTTAGGTATCATTGGGAATTTTCCCATTACCACGTGGCAGCCAAACATTGGCCAACGTCACCTATTTTCATAGTCAACCTACCACGTCACTTGTCTTCCACGTCAGCCTGCCGCATTTTGTACAGATGTTATGTCATCCTGCCACATATTGTATGGATTCCACGTATTGTACGGATGCCATGTGTCCTGTACAAAGTGCCATGTGGCATGTTTTCATTGGTCCACATGTCAGCCCAAAAATTCCAAAAATGAGTGACACGGGGCATCGTCTGGTGTTGCTATGTCATCATGATGACATCATCATGACACATGTCGCCCTTTGCACTTGTCACATATATTGTGCAGATGATGACATCATTCGTACTGATGTTGGTGTTAGTCGTACAAATGCTGACTCATCCCTGCTAATTGAGCTAGGTTGACCAACACTTTGACTGCGAATATATTTCGATCTGTAACTCTATTTGACAAGACGTTTGCATCATTAGAAATCTTGTGATGCGCTCTTCGTGATAATTTCATTTTCACTGAGTTTTGGGAATTTTGAATTTTTTCCCTTTCTCTGTCTACTTAAGCCATTCTGAGCATCCTGAGTTTCCTCTGCAAGTTCTGAGTTGTTCTTACCATTCTATGGATCCCTTTTGGATCATGCTCAAAGAATATGCAACTTTGTTAGCATTCCCACTAATATGCTTAATGAAAAAATTAAAATTCTACATGAATTCTATACATTTTGCATGTCTTTGGTTGAATTTCTCTTGTCTGTTTATGAACTGCAAATCATGATTGTTAGTATACAAAATAAACTCTTTTGGTATAATATAATGTCTCCACTTTTTCAAAAATTGAATTATAGCATAAAGGTATTTGTCATATGTTGAATACTTCTTCTTAGCATCATTCAACTTCTCACTAAAATAAGCAACAAGCTTATCATCCTGACTTAAAACTACATCGATAACCACTCCACTTTCATCACATTTGACTTGGAAAGTCTTCCTAAAGAATAACAGAATTAAGATGGGTTTCTCTGTTATATTTTCTTTTCAAAATATAATTTTTTTCTTGACTTCTTTTGACTAGTCAAAATATCCATGCTCCTTCTTTATAATATCCAGTATGGGTGCGCAAATACTGGTAAAATTCCTAATGAATTTTCTGTAAAACCTTGCTAATCCATGATTTTTTTTTACTTCAAATTAACTTCTTGTAGAACACCACTTCTTTATATCCCTCACCTTCTCTGGATCCATCTTCAATTCATTGAAGAGATTACAAACCCCAGTTATACAAGTTCTGTCTTCATGAAAGAACACTTCTTCAAATTAACAAACAAATTTTCCTACTACAATCTGTTAGTAAAACAAGATCGCGGGACAATAAAATAAAAACAAATGCAAAAATAAAACATAGAAGATACATGACACAATAGAGACACATATATACGTGGTTCACCGAGTGTGGGCTACATCCACCAGATAAATTGTTAGGTCCTTCCTTTTTATTATCTAGCAAATGAAGGGATAGAACCTACAACACACCCGTTGTAACTTCCTCTTCTTTCTATCATAGTATCCTCACTCAGAATACAATGTTTGCGATGATATATAGTCGCAATACATTTCCCTCATAAAAGAGGGTTTCCTTCTAGGGAAAAAAACCCTAACATAACTTCTACTATTAGATATTTGACCTGATAATGAATGGTCTAGATTTACTATGAAATTACAATATACATTTACAAGGAAAATTTTCCTTCGGGCACTTTTCCCCTGAACCCCCATCGGAGAACACCGTCCCCCAAACTCCCTTTGGGGGCCCTCTTTCCCCTGGACCCCCCAACCAGGGGGATGCCCCCCCCAGACCTCGCAAGAGGGGAAAGCCCCTCCTACACTCCCCTACATGAAGGAGTGTAAATTATTTCAGGGTGTAAAGTATTCATGGGGTATAAACATGGATGAAAACAAATACCTTTGAATTAGGAAGATAATCAATCTCCACAACCAACAATCTCCCACTTGGAGACTGTTCTCCACAACTCCACCGTTGTTGTATCTGTTGGACTATGATCCTTCTTGGACTTGGAAAATTTATCATCTTCACCTTCATGCTTGAAGACCAACTAAAACTGAGCAAGAACTCAGTTTCTCCCTCATTAATCCCTTTGTTAACATGTCTGCAAGATTTTGGCTAGTGTGTATCTTTTCCAACTTCAAATATCCATCTTCCAAAATAGATCATATGAAATGGTACCTCGGCTATATATGCTTAGTATTTGAATGAAAATATGAGTTGTTTGCAATATGAATGACACTCTTGCTATCACAGTACAACCTGCTATTCTCTTTCTTCTTTCCCAATTCATCCATAAAACTCTGTAGCCAAATCATCTCTTTACTAGCCTCTGTAGCAACAACATACTCTGCCTCTATTGTTGAAAGTGCAACAACCTTTTCTAGTTTTGAAATCCAACTTATTGTTGTTCCACCTATAGTAAAAACATACCCTATGATACTCCTCCTTCTATCTTTATCACTTGCCATATATGAATTAACATATCCCTGTAGAACAATGTATGAACCTCCAAAACATAATACATGAGTGGAAGTACCTCTCAAATACCCGAGAATTCACTTTACCTATTCCCAATGTTCTTTAACGAGAATGTTCATATACTTTCTCACAACTCCCACTGCATGTGCAATATCTGGTCTTGTGCAAACCATCACATACATCAAGCTTCCAACTGTTGATGATTAAGGGACCCTGGACATGTATTATATCACCTCCTGTTTCTTGGGACACATTTCCTTAGTTAATTTGAAATGGATGGCCAAAGGTGTACTAACTGGTTTTTTAGTTTTCATTCTAAACCTTTCCAACACCTTATTTATGTACTCACCCTCAGACAATGTCAATTTGCATTTTTTCCTGTCTCTTTTGATTCTCATACCAAGGATTTTCTTTGTAGCACCCAAATCCTTCGTTGCAAATGAATTAGCTAATTTCTTCTTGAGCACATTTATATCCTTGATATTAGACCTTGCAACAAGCATGACATCTACATACAATAGCAAGATAATATAGCTTCCATTTTCTAGCTTTTTAAAATAAACACAATGATTAAAATGACATCTACTATAACCTTGTTCTATCATAAACCTGTCAAAATTGAAATACCACTGCCTTGGAGCTTGCTTTAGTCCATACAATATCTTCTTCAACTTCCATACCAAACTATCCTTCCCTTTGACCTCATACCCTTATGGTTGTTGCATATAAATCTCTTCCTCCAAATCCCCATGTAGAAAAGTTGTTTTTACATATAATTGTTCAAGATGAAAATATTCTACTACCACAAGACTTAAAATAGTCCTAATTGAAGTGATTTTAACAACCGGAGAAAATATTTCATCAAAATCTATACCTTTCTTTTGTGGAAACCCCTTTACAACAAATCTAGCCTTGTACCACTTTTTTCCTCCATCTTCTTCCTTCAACTTGTAAACCCATTTATTCTGCAATGCTATTTTTTCTATAGGAAACTGAACCAAATCCCAAGTTTGGTTATTTACTAGGGAATCCATTTCCTCTTCCATGCCTTGCTCCCACTTCTTTTTAGTGTCTACCTGCATTACTTCTTCATAACATTCTGGTTCACCAGAATTAGTCAAAAATAAATAATACAATGAAGGAGAGTATCATTCAGGGGGGTCTACTTGACCTAGTAGATATTCTAACAACACTTGTAGGAGTTTGAGGTACTTGTTTCTTCTGTTGTTGTGCATTTTTATTTTCTGGTACCTTTGGAAAAAAAATTCATAGATCTCATCAAGCACTGTGTATTCTAGTTTTTCTTTTTCTTGTATCTTTCCCAACAACTAATCTTTGTACATTACCTTCTCATTAAATATGGAATCTCTACTCCTAATGTTTTTTTGATTTTCATAATCCCATTAGAGATAACCAAAATAATTAACACTGTATCCAATAAAGGTACACTTCTTGGATTTTTCCTCAAGATTTGTTCTATTTTCCTTATCAATATAGACAAATGCTTCACAACCAAAAATCTTCAAAAAATAATAGTTTACCTTTTTACCTATCCATGCCTCCTCTAGAATTCTACCATCTAAATATCTTGAAGGTCCTATTTTTATTAAGTAAACAACAATATGTACAACATCTTCCTAGAACTATAAGGGAAAACCAACATGCAATCTCATACTCCTTGCACGCTCCATGATTGTCCTGTTCATCCTTTTTGACATACCATTTTCTTATGGTGTTCCTGGAAATGTCTTCTCTCTATGAATCCCATGGTATGAATAGTAATCATCAAAATCCTTGCTACAATATTCACCTCCATTATCTGATATGAGACACTCCAACCTTTTTCCTGTCTCATTCTCAACCAAAGATTTCCATCTCTTAGAAGTATCAAAAACATCATATTTTTGTCAAATGCAATAAACCCACGTTTTTCTAGTTGCATCATCAATAAAATTAACATAATAACAAGAGCCACCAAGAGATGATACCTGAGTTGGTCCCCATACATATGCATGCACAATCTCTAACCTTTCACTCTTCTTTTCTTTTTTGACTCTGAGAAATATGACTCTCTTATGTTTTCCACAAACACAATGCTCACAGAAATCCAAATCAATTTGTTTAAGATCTGGAAAAAAAACTTCGTTTGTGAAGTATCTTCATCCCCTTCTCACTCATGTGCCTAAGCCTATGATGCCACAATGTTGTATCCAATCCTGTAGAAACTAAAGAGATAAAAGCGTCAGTATTACCAGTACATAAATACAATGTACCTACCTTCTCTCCTTTTTCTATCACTAGTGATCCTTTGGTGACCTTCCACACCTTATCTATAAATATGGATATACAACTTTCACTTGATAACTCCACTATTGAAATAAGAATTTTCCTTAGATTTGGAACATGTATTACCTATTTCAACAACCATTGGTTTCCACTGCTTTGCTTTATTTTTACCTTTCCCATTCCTACAATTTTGCATGGTGCATCATCACCCAAATCAACCTGTCCAAACTCACCTTGAACATAATCTAGGAAATGTTTCATATGGGGTGTGGAATGAAATGAAGCCCCTGAATCTACTAACCAAGACTCATAAATATTATCTACAGAAAGAATCAAAGCATCTTGTAACACATCACCTGTTACATTTGCTTCCTGATTTTTCTCCTGTTGTCCATCTCTTTGTTTCTTTGGAGCTATGTATTCTTTCTTCATATGTCCTTTCTTCCAACAATTCCAACACTCTATCTTTCCTAGTATCGATTTGGATCTGTCCTTCCTAGAATTTCCAAGGTTCACTGAGCCCTTTCCTCTATCCTTTTTTCTTCCCCTTTTCTCTATGTTTAATGCATTACCTGATGTCTCACCTATAATTTTCCATCACATTTCCTCGCTAAGGATAACACCAACAACATCATCAAATTTTAAAGTATTTGAACCAAAGACAGAATTACTTATAGACATGACCAATCCATTCCAACTTTCTGGAAATGAACAAAAGATTACAACAACCCTAACCTCATCATCAAAGTCCACTTTTACAAAACTTAGCCGATAAGTAATCGTATTAAATTCATTTAAATGATCTGCGACAAACACACCTTCTGACATCTTCATATTAAATAATCTCTTCATTAGAAATACCTTATTGGGAACGGAGGATTTTTCATACAATTTAACCAATACATCCATCAAATCTTTCATTGTCTTTTCTTTCGAAATATTGAAATCCACCGACACTGCGAGGCTCAACCATATTGTTCCTATTTCCTTTCTGTCAAGAACCTCCCATTATTTGTCCTTCATGGTCGTTGAATTCTTTTTTATTCCACCAAATGGTAGGAATAGATCCTTCTTATATAAATAATCTTCCATCTACATCTTCCATAACTGGTAGTTTTGGCCGTTAAATTTTTTGACCCTAAACTTTCCTTCCTCCATTGCTCCCACTCGAACCAGGAACCCTCTTTTCCTGCGAGTTACCTTTCACTCTAATATTAGTTGTTAGTAAAATAGGATCATGAAACAATAAAATAAAATAAAATGCAGAAATAAAACACAGAAGATACACAATACAATAGAGACACAGATATACATGGTTCACCTATTGTGGGCTACGTTTACTAGAGAAATTTCTAGGTCCTTCCTTCTTATTATCCAACAAATGAAGGGATACAACCTACAACACACCCACTGTAACTTCTTCTTCTTTCTCTCACAATATCCTCACTCAGAATACAATATTTGTGATGATACATAGACACGATACATTTCCCTCATAAAAGAGGGTTGCCTTATAGGGAAAAAAACCCTAACATAACTTCTATCATCATATATGCGACCTTATAATGAACGGTCCAGATTTACTATGAAATTAACATATACATTTACAAGGAAAATTTTCCTTTGAGGGATTTTCCCCTAAACCCCCATCGGGGAACATTGTCCCACAAACCCCCGTCAGGGGCTCACTTTACCTTGGCCCCCCATCTGGGTTGATGGCCCCGCCGGACCCCGTAGGAGGGGAAAGCCCCCCCTGCACTCCCCCATGTAGATGAGTGTACATTATTCCAAGGTGTAAAGTCTTCATGGGGTATAAACAAGGCCAAAAACAAAGAGCTCTTAATCAACAAGATAATCAAGATCCACAACCAACAAAATCTCCTCAACACCATATTTAAGTGTCTTAAATGTTCCTCCTTAGTCTTGTTGTAAACTAGAATATCATATAAATAAACAATCACAAACTTCCCAATAAAACATTTGAGAACTTCATTCATTAACCTCATGAATGTACTTGGAGAATTTGTTAGAACAAAATGAATAACAAGCCACTCATACAACCCTTAATTTGTTTTGAATGTTGTCTTTCATTCATCCCCCTCTCTCATTCATATCTGATGATAACTGCTTTCAATTTTATCTTGGAAAAATAACTAGATTCACTCAAACAATCCATTAAATCATCCATCCTGGGTAAAGGAAATCTATACCTGATGGTTATCTTGTTGATGGCTCTAGAATATGTGCACATTATCCAACCTCCATCTTTATTTGGACTCAACACAGTTTCTCAGGCTTTCTCTGATTAGTCCTTTTTCCAATATATCTTGGACCTAATCCTTGACCTCTTCATTCTCCCGAGGGGTTAATCTATATGCTTCTTTGTTTGGAAAAAATTCTCCCATAATAAGGTGAATATGGTGACTAATACTCATGATGGGCGGTAAAGTATGATGCAACTCATCCACCACAATGTCAACAAACTCATCCAATAATTTCTGAACTTCCACAAGAAAATAATTCATAGAAGTATTTGCCAGGATGACTTTCATCTTATCTATAAAACCAAAATTTATCTCCTGATATTTCTTGACTTATTTCAAGAGCTCCTTCCCACTCATGAGAAGTATACTCGGACTAACCTCCTCTTTTACTCCCTTATCTTCTAATGAAAACAACATATGTTTACACCCATTTTTATCAAGGATATAAGTATTATTCCTCCGATCATGTATGCCATTCCTGTGATATTTCCAAGGCCTCCCCAACAGAACATGAAAAACATCCATAGGTATGACATCACATAAAAATTCATCCTTATAACCACCAATTTTAAACTCAACTTTACACTATCCACTTACCATGACTTGATTTCTTTCCTGAAACCATGATACCCTATATGGATTCATATGTGTTTTTGTATCTAAATTTATCTTTTCCACCATCTCCATGGACACTAAATTATCAATTCTTCCACCATCTATGATCACCTTGCATACTATGTCTTTGGTATTGAAAGCACTTATGAATAAATTGTTTCTATGGGTTGGTTCTCGTACCTCCTTTTATGGATTCACAAGAGATTTCCTCATTGTGAGCAATATTCCTTATTCAACTGATTCTGCTTTCATATCCATCTCCACATTCCTCTATTGCGCCTCAGAAATGTGAGCTTCTCTAACTCCTACATTCTTATTTTCAGGACATTCCCAAGACATGTACCCTATTATCCCGCAAGTATAAGACTTGACTTGTCCTCCTCTACCTCTTCCTCTACCTCTTGGAAAATGTTTCCTTCCACTAGAGTATCCTCCTCTAGAAATTTCTCCTCTATTTTTCTAACTATTAGATCCTCCAGCTTCCTCCCTGGATCTCTGGAACTTTTCTCTAGTGGTTCCTTTTCCTCTGTTAGGCCTCTTCCCCCTGTTCTTTTGACTTTGCTTTCTTCCCAATTTTTCTTCTTCCTTCAGGGATACTTGATAAGCATATTCTACAGTCCTCATCATTACTATAATAATTGCATCCTAGATTTCATAACTCAATCCATTAATATACATAGAAAATTTATCTTCATCATTTACCCCATGTCCTGCCCTTATATTCAACTTATAGAATTCTTCAGTATATTCCTTCACTGACAAACCTTTATGTCTCATATTATGCAACCTTCTAACTAGATTCAGTTGATAGTCCTTGGGTATGAATTTATCCTTGAGCTTAGCTACCATTCTATCCAAAATTTTAATCTTTGACTTACCTTTTCTCCTTATGTCAACTTGCAACTTGTCCCACCCTAAAGCTACATGTCCCTTCAACTTGGTCACCACATTCTTTACTTTCTTCTCATCGTCAATCTCCTCATAATAAAATTACTTGTATAAATCACTTATCCAGTCAAGCAATTCTTCTACATTAAAATTATCTTCATATATTATAAATTCCATGTTTTGTCTAGTTTCTAGCTTGACAACAGTTCTCAAGGATCGCTTCTCCAATGCTTCTTCTCCTACAAATTCTTCCTCGTTTTTTATTTTCACTTTCAACATCACTATCATAAATAGACTCTAGTTCTCTCCTTTGTGTTTTTTCCATGATTTCCATCCTTACACGAAGTTTTCTCATTTCCTCCTCCATAGCTACATTGGCTACAGGTCTCTCCCTGCGTCTCCTTGGTGGCATGGTTTCGAATATTTCTTCTCACATAGATTATTCCTTATATGATACAACTTGATGCAAACCCCCCTTATGGGCCTACGTGACCTCCTGGTCTAAGATAGAACTTATACAGGAGCTAGAGTGGCTCTCTAGATTCCACCAACACCTATACTTACCTTACCCACAGGCTTCACAGTACACATGGACAAAATTTAAATTCACGATGGTTCCTTTGGTCCAAGCAACCCGTGACTGCGACCACAACTTGTGACCGAGCATCTGACGAAGGGGTTATTCAGTGCTTTAGGACTTTAGGATTCGAAAGTTTCTCCACCCTAACAAAAATCGATGCACATTCCCTGAATAGATGAATCTTCGAATTCACAAAGAGTCCAAGGATAAATAGTTCTCACTCCTTCTCTAAATCAGCGATTCAGATTTACTCTAGGATTCAGAGATTCCAAATATTCTTCACCTCCATGCAACAATGACCAAACTTTCTTGGAGTGTCAAATCACCAAATCACTCAGGGATCCAACAGTTTTCACTCACCCACAAGTCTACGGTAGGGATTTACTCCGGGACTTTGGAGCTTCGAGACTCCGGGTCTACCTTGCAACAAAAACTTAAAAAATTCTAGAGCAACGAAGTCCAAAGAACTTACCACTTAAATACCTTTCACCTTCTCCCTATCGAAAAAATGTGATGGATTCTGAATCCTCTTGAACAGATCTCGTCCGTTCGAGCTTACACAAATCAATTCTCCCCTTGGGGACCTACACTCACTATCCCTCTTTGAGATTTTTCACTTGGATCACTTCAACTCTGGCACACACCTTGTTCTTCTCTCCTGAGCTTGGGACTTGGAAAAGTCACCTAAGCATTCTTTGCGCTATTTCTCCTAAGCTTTATCAACACTTAAAAAAGTGTTTTCTCTGTGCACTCCTTGCACTTCATCTCCCCTCTGAGATTTTAAACTACTCTGAGTGTAGGTTCACTCCTTGCGCTTGCTTTGTGTGAAGCTACACTATCTCTCATGAGCTTCTAAACCTGTAGACAATTTGACCTCCGCATTCCTTGCATGGATGATTTTAAGGATGGAAATTTATTTTTAAATGTAGAAACCTTGGCTAATCTTACTAATCCTTCATATGCCAACTATAAATGATTGCCGATATTTTTGTAAAAATATTTAAATTTTCTAAGGATTTTATATAGTTTTTATAAAATATTGGCAATTTTTAAGGTAAAATAATTTTATCCTATAGAATTTGGGCGAATCATTTTTAAAATAGAGAATCTCATTTTTGGAAAAACCATGGAAAAATAGCCCATGAGTGAAATTTAGCCCCTAAAATCATCCCTGATTCCTTATGTTGGCACTGTGCACTCCTTGTTGTTGGAAATACTAAAGCAACTAAGAGGGGGGAGTGAATCAGTTGTTTATGAGCTTAAACAATTTTAAACCTTTTTAAATATTATTAATCTTCCTTCAAGTGATCATCAACAATATACAAAATATGGACAGTAAAAGTAAAGACCATCAGTCACACATAAAGTACACACAGAGACAGATTTTCACGAGGAAACCCATAAAGGGAGAAAACCTCTTCTTCTTCGAAATGATAGGCAGTCTTTTTCAGTTCTGTACATCATTTACAATTGAGCACCAACTCAATGTGAGGCTGCCACCTCTGTTTTACAAGATGCAACTTGTTTGAGAGAACCAACTCTCTGGTTTCTCTAGCACCCACTAGAAGGAAGTACCAACTCCCTGAATATTCCAGCACCAACTGGATGGAAGCACCAACTTCCTGAATGTTCCAACACCAACTGGATGGAAGCACCAACTTCCAGTTACACGGGCTCCAGCCTGCATAACAGAGAGCACTAGTTCTCCCTTGCACCTCCCTGCCACCCTGGTTTCTCTGGTTGCAACCAGATGGAAGCTACAACTTCCTGTGTTCAAGCTCCCACTTGAACCTATGAGGACAATAGTCCTCCTGAGCACCTCCCAACCTCCCTAGAATCTAAATGGATAAATAAACATTCAACTTTATAGATAAATCAGGTCTTACCAATCTTTCTTTGTTCTGTAAATATGGTCTTCTGCACACTGTTCTGCAGCTCTACTCTTCCTCTGTCTGTGCAACAGGTATGCTCTGCATCAACTCGTGCTCTTATTTTTCTCTTCTTCAACTCTCTGTTATTATTCTCTGCATTTCATCTCACCCTTCACATATGCTCAATATCCTCCTGCGCATCCTCCTCGTCTCTATTCTTACATTTTCATTCTTTTTCACTTACAGAATGACCAACCCGACATAGTCTATTTCATATTCTTTTATACACACGAACACGACGGTTCAAATTACCAACTCATTAGACAAAATGTCGACAACTATCTAAGCAACTAAAACGCCAACTGAAACGCTAAATGATTTGCAATCATGAGTCCATTTTGCTATGATCTTCATCGACCCTGATCGATGGTCCATGATATCGATGAATCAACAGTCCAGATCTTTTCGAGATCTCGCATCTCGTTGTTCCTTAGTTGGAGGTTCTCGTCACTCCAAGTCACGATAGGCGAAGCTACGAGATGGAGCTCAGATCAATGATCCACGTTCTTGGTGATCCGACGGTCCTTATCTTTTCACGATATCGCATCTCGTTTTTCCTTAGATGGAGGTTCTCTTCACTCCAAGTTGCGATAGGCAAAGCTCCGAGATGGAGCTCAGATCAATGATTCACGTTCTTGGTGATCCAACGGTCCTGATTTTTTCACGATCTCGCATCTCGTTGTTCCTTAGATGGAGGTTCTCGTCACTCCAAGTCACGATAGGCGAATCTCCGAGATGGAGTTACATCAATGACCCAGATCCAAGCTTGATTTAACGGCTGTGATTGAATCGCCATATCGCATATCGCCATTTCGCATTTCTTGTTGCAGTTTTTTTGTCACTCCATGTCGCGATTCGCGAAACTCCGATAAGGAGTTACATCAATGGTCCAAATCTGATCTTGATCTGACGGTTGTAGTTACATCGCGATTTTGCATATCGCGATATCAGGATTTTTGATGTTAATAATATTTGACATGTCCAACTCGCAATCCTCGAAACTCCGACAAGGACTGGGATCAATGGTCCAGATCAAAGCTTGATCTGACGGCTCAGATTTCATCGCGATTTTTCATATTGCGATTACACCCGCTTCTCCTTGTACTTTAAAGATCGTGCAGTTTATCCTTGATCCAATGATGGTCGGACCTTGCGCTCGGAACTGATGGCTGAGATCTGTCTCCCTCTTCAACGATCAGAGATTCTTCTTCTCAAACTTTCATTCATTCGTTGTTTTCGATCATTCATTGCCTTTGATCATTCACCTCTCTGAACTTATCTTCTGTTTTCCTGTCAATTACAAACTTGTTGTTCTCATGTCATCTTCACTGTTGCCATCAATGACAAGCATTCGATGTCTGTTAACTATCTGTTAAATATTTGCCAACACTTGCACTAATATTCTCAGAAGAGAAATAATTGAAACTTATAATAGCATTTAGAACTCATTCATTCAAAAAATTTATACACACACACATACATAGATAACAACATAACATTTTATCCATTTTATCAGAGATAAACAAATTCACAGTCTTAGAAATGTATGAGAAATTCTCTTTGTCTATATTTCCTCAACAACAATTTACAAAAGTTTCAAAAATATTCAGTAGCAGCCTCCTCTGGTCATAGAATACATTGATTTATACATGAAGGGGCTTCTCTATACTTCCCTCCAGACTATTCTAGTGCTTTCATATCACAATTAAAAGCTTCCTACCACTAAGATAATTATAATAAATGAAGAATTATAATTCAGATATGAGTCGATCTTCAAAATATATACAATCCTACATGCATTAAATATAACTACACCATCTAGGAGCATATACGATGGCTCTTATCCTGAATATCTCATGGGATATTTTATTTCAAAGGATTCAAAATTAAATTGGCATGCCCTCCTTGGGATCCAAACCAATTTAAAGTGAGTTGTGTTGGATGTTGAATCATCTTCCACCAAGCCTCATTAATGATGACAATGATGCTCCTACATCAACCAGTCTAAGTCGCAAAAAAATAAGGACAATGGAAATAGGAAGAAATACATCAGGAAGTGGTGCGACTTCCATAAGATCCGTTGGCATAACATTGTTGATTTTCGCTCAAAGTATTCATTGGTGGTTGAGGTGAAATCCTCTAAATTAGATGTGATATTTGACTGTGAGTTAGAACTAGAGAATGGGAGACATATTATTGACATGGAACCCAATTCCATCATTACTACCACCAAGATCCATCCTGGTGAACCTAATGATGTGGAGGAAGGAGAGTGCCTCTTTCATTCACAGATGTAGGTGAATGAAACCGTCAGGAACCGGTACCCGATTCCATAAAATCAGAAGTGGTCCACATACGTGCAACAATTCCATATCAACATCAAGTATAATACAGCAAGAACCAACCTCATCACTGATTTCCTTAGCTTCCCTCCAGTTGCAACACTCACCACCGTTCTAAAATCTTGTGGCCACAAGACCTACGAGTGGCCCAAATCTATGAGAGAGATCCTGACTTCTCTGCCACCTACCAGATGCTAGCCACAAACACACTGTCACTTATTTCCATAACCAACACAGGATGCTTTGGCATCCAAGCCGTATCTGCATTCCATCAAGCGAGCAAGTGAAGCTGATTTGGGAATCCCACTATAGTCGGGTGGCAGGACACTTCGATGTATAAAAGAGAATGGTAGTGTTGAAACAATATTTCTATTGGCTGAAACTTCGACAATATTTCAGCAAGTATATCAAGTCTTGCACTGCTTGGTCCATTGCCAAACTAACCATTAAGAAACAAGGCATGCACACCCCTCTGTCTACTCCCGAAAGTCCCTAGGAATCCATCTCAATGGACTACATGTTAGGCATTTTTTCAACCAAGTGAGGAAATGACTTTTTTTTGTGGTGTTTGATCGTTTTTCTAGAATGGTGATTTTGGTCATCTGGAAGAAGAGCATCATACTAGAGGCGACTTCCAAGCTCTTCTTCGAATGAGTGTGGGTAGATTTTGGGATACCACAAACCATCGTCTCAGATCAAGGTAGTTGGTTCCTCAACAACTTCTGGTCGAGCCTCTGGTCACAGTTGGACATCAAGCTCACCAAATCCACTTCCTTCCACCCCTAGATGGATGACCAAATCAAGTTCGTCAACTAGATGATCATGCATATCCTATGCATGCACAATTCAAAGCATCCCCTCACATGGGATGAGAGTCTTCCATATGTTAAAAAAGGCTACAAAAGAGCCCTACATAGCTCAATCGGCCACAAACCCTTTTGGGTGGGGTTGGGATCTCAACCATTTGGTCTCATGGATGTTGTACTACCCCTTGTGGCCACCCAGGTTGACTTATCCCATGCTCAAACTGAAGCCGGCAAATATACTAGGTTCATTGAGAAGATCCAACACATCCACCAACAGGTTCAGGATATTTTATAGAAGTCCAATGCCAAGTACAATCAGTTCCATGATCAACACCAAGTGCCACACAAGTTTCAAGTGGGAGATAAAGTTTGGTTCCACTTGCAGAAAGAACTCCTTACGAGGCCCCATCATAAGCTTCTTCCACTCTGCTATGGACCTTACACCATCACCAAGGATGTGGGTTATAATTATTTTGAGCTCAACATTTCCCCCTTCCTTGAATTGCATCCAGTATTTAATGTGGACCTCCATAGACCATATTTTCCACCATTATTGGACACCTCAGATATAGTAGAACAATTGACACCCATAGTGTTGATTAAGGTTAGTTGTCATTGATGTCAACCCTTGAAGAAATCCCTATAGAAAAATGGTTGGGTAATGGACCCAAGATTGTTTGATGTAAATATGACTCGTTATTGTCTTTTCATGGTTTGTAATAAGTAGAAATGGATGAACTACAAAGTGGTCCCCTTATGGTGAAATCCCTCATGGGAAGATGCTTTGTGGATTGAGTTATCCTAGAAGTATGGTTAGAGAACCCATGCTTATTTGTGTAATAACGAGATAAAATCCACTGAATTTGTTAGTGAAACTATCCTATATGGATAGTGCTTTTCAAGCCATTTTTGGTGGTATGTGGAACGTCACATAACTCCTCACGGTTAGAGAGTTATGGCCATGAGAAGTTGGAGAACCCAGGTTTGGGTAATGGAATCAAGTTTGTTTGATGGATAACGATATGAGTTTTGATATATTTTGAGGTAATACTATTCTATATGGATAGTACATGTCATTCCATTTCTGGTGGTATGTGGAACGTCACATAACACCTCACGGTTTGAGAGTTGTGGCCTTACGAAGTTGGAGGACCCTCATATGTCATCTAGAAGCCCCAAAAGGTCAAAATAGTCTAAGTGGTTTAAGATATTTTAAAAGGTAAATAATAAAGTGAAGTGATGAGTGTACTATAATTCAAAGTGAATACAAAATAAATTAATTCAATAATAAATTTAATGCAGAAATTAGAGGTGGGTTAACCCTAAAATAAAGAAAATGGGCAAAGTGACCTAGAAGATATTTTTAAGGAAGCTACTTGGAGAGTATAAATAAGAGGAAAGGCTCTCTCATTTAAGACACACTTGAGAATATTTAATACCTATAGGTTTCTGATGTAACCAAAGTATATATAAGTCTAATTTCTGAGGAAAGTGAAGAAAAGAAGGACATAATTCAAGGAAGGATAAATTCTTTTGATGATGCTTTCTAAGGTATGTTTTTTTTCAAGTCATCTCACCATTTTTGCAATAAATTTTTTTATAGAATGATTCAAACCTTGAAAATGATATGAAATTTAGGAAACATATCCAAGTATCTGTGGTAAAACATTCAGCTTGTCCTGAAACTAGTCAAAACAGGGTTTCGGGTAAAAACATCATAACTTCTTCATAACAGATCCTAATTCAGGAAGAAAAAATGTGTTGGTTAGAGTACATTATTTAGTATTTTTTGTAACATTTTCATATCAATTCAACAAATATTCTGTGTGTTGCACGCTCTAGAAGGTCGCTCTCTAGAATAAGCCAAAATTCAACAAGGTGTGCCATTTTTTCCATAACTCCTTTTCTGAGAGGTTCCAAGAAGTGAAACCTGGAGGAATTGCATAAAACATGCTGAAGAACATTGTGTATCAGCTTCAGATATTTATTCATTACAATTACAAAGTTATGATTATTTCAAGTTAGGGTTTTTGACTAATCCAAAACTAGTCTTGTGAGACTAAAGAAATGTTTGATGAAAATGATAGTCTCTTCTTGTTAAAGTTAAGGAAGGTTTCCATGTATGTGATCATAGACACTAGGTCTATTACAGAGTTAAAATCATATTTGGATGATGAAATTGATGAGGGATTTTGGTTGAGGTACAATTTGGGTACATGGTTGAGACAGGTAGTTGATGAGTTGACACATACATGAGGTATATAGTTGATTATGTTGGTACATATTAATGAGTCATATTTGATGAGTACTTGACACATGATTGGTACATACTTGGTACAGGTTGATTACAGAATTTTTGGTACAGGTTGGTGCATGGTTGATGCACTTGTTTATGGTACAGGTTTATTACAGGTTGAGGTACAGGTTGATGCATGTTTGATGCATGGTTCAAGTTTATTGGTACATGCTTACAACGATATATCTCACAGTGATAGTGTGACATTGGTTCCATCATTCTACTTCTACTTCAGGGCGGTTGGATGGGGAAAGGACAGGTGGTTGTAGCCACCTTCCAGTTGTAGTTGGAGAACATAGGGGGTTGTAGCCTCCTTCTGGTTGTAGCCAGAGAATTGGGGATTTGGATATTCCCTTAGGTTATAGCCTGTGAAACTAGGGGGTTGGAGCCTCCTTCTAGTTGCAGCTGGAAAACAAAGGAAGTTGGTACTTCCAATGAATGTAATTCTTCAAGACATATAAGATAAAACATTTTGTGGTTTTCTCCCGATTTGGGTTTGCATGTAAAACACTTGTGTACTATGTATGTGTGTGATTGTTCATTTCTTATTGCTCATTATTGGATAATAATTGTACATTGATATAACACTTGGATTATTTGAAGAAAAATGATTATAATTACGCTATTACTGATTCACCCCCCCTCTTAGTAATACAACACATAGAGATCAACCATGGTTGCATGGAACAAGAATACACTGATCATATCATGGGCACATGGGTCAACGACACTCTCTAATAGAGGATATAGATTTATCGGGTTGTCAAAGTAGGGTATCTCCTTCACTAAGGCAAGTGGCTCACCCAGGGTCAAATTCAGCAGCAATTTCCTCATCTGATAGGGAAACTCAATGCAATGGAGACCATTTCTTCCTAAGGGGGGAGGATTGATCCAGGTGGATATCAGTGGCCACCCACCTATTTGAACTGAATCATTTACAGATTTCATCTTGGCAGTTGGTTTCTATCTTTTTGGGTCCTAAACTTCTGGGGTCGTTTTCAGGCCCAAAACAACATTTTTTGGGCCCGCCACAGTCACACTGGTAAGGAAGTTGGAGTGCGACGATAAAATTTGTAGTCCTTAGACAGAAATTTCCAATGAGATATTGTGAGCATAAAATGAAGATCACATGAAAAAGTTACAACCCCGAGAAGTTGATGCACTAACTTACCCCAACGGGGCCTAGATGAATTTTGGCGCTTCATCTCCTAGGGTTAGGTTTTTGGATGTCTAGGGTTTTGGAATTCATGTTTTATATAAAAAGGAATTTTGAGCCTCATTTTACTCATCTTTTTGTAAATGAGCATAAACGTCACATCTCCTCTCAAAGATAAGACACCACCATTCTAGCAAGTTTGTTTCAGTCTGCATTTTACAATTTTAACATATTTATTTATTAATAAGAAGACAAGTTTTACTGTATATCTTTTATTGTTAATTGAATCTCTATGTTAATAATATAGATCTATATTCAGTTCGTTCTTCTCATAAAATATGGATCATATATTTAGGTTGTAAGGCCATAAAATCTATAGGGTACTCCAAATAATCTAAAGAGACTATGATGTCCTATAATACACCTTTTGGTTTTATTGCTGATCTATCTGCTAGTTGCAAGACTTTATGTGTATGATGAATATTAGACAAATGTAATTAATCCATAGTTCCTTTTGTCATAACATTTATTACATCTCCTAAATATATTTATTTTTTTGCAATTGCAACATTATTGATATGAATTTTAACAATGGGACTTCCAAGATTAATGTATTTTTGCATAAAAAATTTACCTGACATTAAATCTGCTAGTTTACCAATAAAATGTGTTGTTTGTGGGCCTTTTATCTTTCTCCCTAATTTGTTTAAACACAATTCCCTCACCATATTATCATATATTGGTATATCTTTGATTTCTCGTAGTAACGGAATTTTAATACAAACATTCTTGAACTCATCTAATAAATAATATTTAGATTGTTTGATTTGGTTATCTAAAGTCAACCTTTGTAGGAAAGAAGGAGTTCTAGATTGTTGGGTTTGGTTTATTGTAGAGAAAGAATTTTGTGTTATTGTATTGGAACTTATATTTTTTTTTTTTTTTGATTAGGAGTTTCCTCTTCTATTGGTTCTCTGATAATAATAGGAGCATCCTAGTGAATTACTTTTCCTAATATAAGATGAATGTCATTTATATTAAAAGGAGTAATCATATAAGTGGGAATTTGTTTTAGATTAGCATTGTAAGCGGGTCGAGCTACTTTAGTTTTGCAGTTGAAAATGGGTTGTGTAGGTAGTTGAGTAGGTCTCAGAGGTTGGTTTAATTTTAGCTATTGAGATTGTGAAATTTGTGGCTATTATGGTCGAGTAAGGTATGTTTGTTAGACTTATGGGGGATACTAGGTTTGTGATGGATATTTTTTGCATTTATTCTACATAGGATAAGGATGATAAAGCATGGTTCCATAGGTAGGTCCTAACCAACCTTGTTTCCAAGGTTGATTTTGAATTTGCTATGGTGGTCGTGCTTGCGAAGGAAAATGAGGGGTCCAATTTTGTTGGGGGTATTGTTGATTTGAATAATAAGAATTGAATTGTTGGGTAGGGTCTTGAGATATCCTTGAAGTCCTTGGTTTCCAAGGTCTTTTTTGTGTAACCAAACAAAGTTTTTTTGTAGATTCTTGATTTCCTTGTTTGAAATTTTTGAGTTTTGGTAGACATGGGGAATTTTCTGTAGCATGATTTTCTACACATATACCACAAAGTCCAATGTTATCCAAAGGAAATTCTCTTAAAGGATGTATTTTTATACATTTTGGAAAGAAAATAGTTAGGGGTGCATTCTCTTCGTCTTTATTTTTCTTAATTTTCAATGTATCTAATTGAGACCCAAGAGTACTAAGAATATCAGTTTTAAAATTATCTAATAAATTGCCAATTTAAGCTCTACTTACCCCACCAGTTGCTAATTTTTTTACTCTAGAGATACTATCCTTAGTCCCCTTACAGTATTTAAAATTTCCTTGAGATATATGCATGCATATATCACAAATTTATGGATAGGTTAAGTGAGAAATATCTTCTTTACCCATGAGATTAAGAACATCAATCCATTCATCTCTAATTCCATAAAGAAAAATGACTTTAAGAGTATCCAAATCTAGGTGATTTTGCCTTAACCTTTTAACATTATAATGCAATATTTATAAATAATCCTTAGGGATTTGATCCTTTTTTTGTGTCATTTTGAATATTTATTCTCTCATTCCTCAATTTGTTCAATAATCATGACACTTTGAAAGAAACATTTTTTTGATTTCATCCCATGTTTTGATAGTGCTAGTTCCCAAACACATAAACCAATGTAATGTAGCATCCTTAAATGTGATTGGAAACAATTTAAGTTTTTGAGCATCATAAGAGTAATAATAAATGTGACATAATACATCAAATTCGAAAAGAAAAGTCTCTAGGTCTTCGGGTATCATACCATGAAAGTTGGGAAATGTTGATGGTGGTATGTTATTCAATTGGAGTATTCTAGTTAGATCGAAAACCGGGAACCCAAATTCATTTTCAGTAGTTGATGTTCTTGTACCTTCTAGCCTTTCTTGTATTTCTTGTCTCTCTTCCTCTCCACCTCTAGGTTCTCTTTCCTCTTCTCATTCACCAAATATTGCAGACATGTGCTTTTTCCCGAAATCTATATATTCCTCTGATGAAGAAAATAATTCTGGTTCCTCAATAGGATTTTATGAAAGTGAAATTTCTAGATGATCACTAATCAATTCTTCTTCCAAAGGATGAGTTGAGAGTATGAAATTTTTTTCTGATGTTTTTGGAACTCTTTCCTTGATCTGAAAATCCTTAGATACCAATATTAATCTTTAAAAACCCATATCAACAACTAACTTGATTCAAAATTATTCTCTATCGTATTGAGGTGATTTGTAGAACACATGTTGATGTGATTATTATCCAAAACCTTATAAAATGATCAATAACTTGAAGAATATGATATAAAACAATAGGAAATTAAAGAACTCAAAATACAATATTGATGATAGATTTTACTACATCTTTGAGTTCCCTTTAAATAGTGAGACTGCTTTTCATAATCTCAAAATCTCAAAATTATAATACAAAATGGACTTACAAAGCCAAATTTGAAGTTACTCTTCAATTCTGCTACTAGAAATCAGATATAGATTTTACCATTTAATTCCTCCCAAAATTATGAGAAAAATGAGTATAAAATCAACTATATTTTGAACTGGCTCAATTTTACCCTCTTTACATGTCAAACGGTGCATTATGGTGCTCATTAATGGAAATATGGATTAATACTTTTATAGACATCATCTTACCACAAAAATACATCACCATCATGCTCCTCTCAAGAAAACAAGAAAAATGAGCATAAACAAGCCTGTGTTCTGACATAGTTCTCCTCGACATGAAAATCAAGAAAACACCATGACTAGGCAACTGATGGAATATACTTCAATACATTTCCTGTACCTCTCACTTCGTACCTATATTCGGATCTATTCACTTTAAATAGGCCTAGGTCGACCTAACTGTGACCCGAAACTTGTGTTATTTACTCAAGCTGATTTGTATTAACATAAATAAATTATTCTGTAGTTGTTATAACAAGCCAACCATATGGCGCATTGGTAGGAGCATCTAGTGAAGGAGTTGGAATATTCCCCTTGAGTTCATGAGTCATATTCCATTTGAATCCAACAAATTTGATTCTCCTTTATCCATTATTGGCCAATCGAGGAGTTCCACATGACACTCTTTGGTTGGTCCACATGTTTCCTACATCACTACCCAGTCATTGCCACATCAACATACATATGTTTATTGTACCTTCCATCTTCACCTTCCACATCATAGTACATATTCCACATCATTTGTACATATGACACGTGGAAGACTCTTGTTCTACCAAATATATTTCCGACATCATCATGAAATAATCTTGATAGATGTACAGATGACACGTGGCAACCTGTGGTCCTCCTACATGGCACCTCTTGTTTGACTTTTTCCTTGGTTTGACCAAACCTTTATCAGCCATAATGTTTTCATAGGAAATCTGTTTGAGGTGATTTTTGTGTCTTTGGAAGGATATATCCGAGATCTACGCAGTGAATTCCTTTTCGAGAATATTTTATATGATCAAATTTTGAGCATTTATGGATCCTCCTGGACCTCTATGAGACTTTTGGATCTTCTTGGACCTATGTGAGCATTCTTGATCCTCCTGGATCATACTTTCCAACTGAAAAACTTTTGGCCCTCTAAAAGTATGAATATTTCAACAAATTAGTGATCATAACTCTTAATCACTTTTCCACCTTACTGAAATTCTCTTATTTAGTAACTTAGTGATGATGAAGCTTCTTCAGTCTTCCACCTTGTTGAATATTCTAGCAATAAATTTTCATCTTGGATCTTCGATACTAGATCAGTGT
Source organism: Picea engelmannii (assembly GCA_009831015.1). Taxonomy (NCBI): domain Eukaryota; kingdom Viridiplantae; phylum Streptophyta; class Pinopsida; order Pinales; family Pinaceae; genus Picea; species Picea engelmannii. Next base: position 344,505 of record ML782612.1, read on the forward strand.
ACATCTATCTACTTCTCTGAAATATGGATTTGACTTTGGTTCTTTGGAAACTGATGCTAATTAAATATATCTCTTATTCTGGCTCATATATTCCTTGATAACAAAACTATGCTCATTGAATCTCTGCAATATCTGAATTTGAATCATGTACTCAAAAACCACTCCCATCTCCTTCTCTGTTGAAGATATTCTATCTCGACCAATCATGAATCCAAGTCAAATGCTAATATGTGCCTTTCCCATTTGGACTCATTGTTCTTGTATTGTTGATGTATACGTAGGAGTCTTTGAATGAATTCCCTATTCATTTCCTCTCTCCTACCCTAAAATAAACTTGAAACATATTCTATGTATACATTTGTACTATTTGATCCGCTTCTGCTCAAGGTATACATCTACTTGAACATGACATAACATATTGGAGATTTCATAGAAATAACATACATATTTACAAGTATGTACCACTTATCTCTACTAGATCTAGGAATATTTACATTACTATGATGCTCTTCCTGCACTTGATCTAAATGTTCCAAATACCTACATCCTAATGTTCCGTCACCTTGGGTACTTCAAAATAAGAATGTTAAATCAAAATTTTTAGTCCATATGAAATTCTTAGATGATAACAAGAAAATTACTATTATCTTCATTGTTTTCAAAAGGCTTATAAATCTCTATAATATCCCTCTCACTCTTATAAGTTTCAAAGAGAGGCTATATAAAAATCCCTATAGGACTTCTCTAACTCTAGAACAAGGTGGCTATATAGAAACCTTTACAAATTCTTCTCAGTCTTAAAAATGTATAATGTGGATATATAAAAATCTTACAAGACTCCTCTCACTCTTAACATTATCTAATGAGTTGCTTACAAGCCTTCTAATACAACAAGAGAAATATATTTAGAAGGTATCAACATATTCATATTAACTTGCAAATTTACAAATATACATATTTACAATGAAATCTTTTCTAATAGATGGAATTCTTCATGGAATCATTCTTCCATTAGTACTGGAGGGAGTCTCAAAGATTCATATATATGACAATGCCTCTGACAATGATGTTGAATCTAACATTGAATCTGATGTAGAATTTGATGTTGAATCCAAGAAACCATTTGAATCAATTGTAGGTCTTCCAAGTAACCTATATAACCTCTCCTTTGGAACACCAATAACTACTGGTGTGGCTTGAGTAGCTTCCCTTGAATACACAAGTACTTGACCATTTTGGAATGCTATTGCATATCCTTCATCTTCAAAAGATGCAACTGAGAGTAGGTTTACTTTCAAATATGGAACATATAACATATGTTATTTTCCCATGAATCCTCCCGAATTGAGCTGGAATCTTACATATCCAAACCCTCTTATTACTTGTCTGGTGTTAGTTTGATATCCTACATAGAAATCTGTGTCGATATCTGAGAAATTTTGAAATACCGATCTCATCCCTATCATGTGGTGAGATGATCCACCATCTAAGAACCATACCTCTATGTCTTCATATGTCACACTATTAATACCAACCATTAAGAAGTATTCTTTCTCAAATTTTTTAGAAAGACTATTAACTTCACTTGGGGTTATTATCTGTCTTCTTGCAAGTTCCCTTACATATTTCTAGTTCTCCTTCGGACTTAAGTGTGGATAAATCATCCAACACTTCTCTATCTCATGTCCACTCTTACCAAAATAAGAGAAGAGTGTCTTGTTCCTATCTTGGAACCACAATCCCTTCTTTTTAGTTCCCTTATTGTCTTTCTAACTCACGAAAAATGCCTCTATGGAATTCCTCATGAAATATGAGTTGATCTTGAAGTTTCTGGTTCTCCTCTTCAATAGATTGTGGTTGCATCTTTAATTTAGAATTATCTTTCTGAATTTGTCGGTTAATGCCCTTTTGGAGCCTTAACTTCATGAGAGATTTACTCTTGTATTATTCTCAACAAGAAAATATATAAACTGAGAGCCTTCGAAACACCTTCACCAACTTGAGTCTAAACCTCATCACATAAAATTGAAAATACATGTCAAAACTAGCTATGATACCACTTGATCCGAAAATCATTAGATACAAATATTAATCTTTAAAAACTCATATTAGCATCTAACTTGATTCAGAATAATTCTTGATCGTATTGAGGTGGTTTGTAGAATACATGATGATGTTCTTACTATCCAAAACCTTACAAAATGATGAATAACTTGAAGAATAATGAGATAACACATCAGAAAATAAAAGAAAATACAATATTGATGATTGAGTTTACTACACGTTCGAGTTCCCTTTAAACAATGAGACCACTTTTCACAATCTCAAAATGTCGAAATTAAAATACAAATGGGACTTACAAAGCCAAATTTGAAGTTACTCTTCAATTCCATTGCAAAAACTCAAATATAGAGTCTACGATTGAATTCCTCCTAAAATTGTGAGAAAAAATAGTATAAAATCGATCATATTCTAAACTGGCTCAATTTTACCCTCTTTACATGACAATCGATGCACTATGGGGCTCATTAATGGTAATCTGGACTAATACTTTTATAGACAACGTCTTAGCACAATAATAACATCACCATCATGATCCTCTTGAGAAAACAAGAAACATGAGTATAAACAAGCCTATGTTCTGATATAGTGCTCCTCGACACATAAATCAAGACAACACCATGACTAGGAAACTCATGACATGCACTTCGATGCATTTTCCATATCTTGTACTTCATACCTCTCTTTGGATCTATTCCCTTTAAATATGCCTAGGTCAACCTAACTATGGCTTGAAACTTGTGTTATATACCCAGGTTGATTTTTTTAATATTATTGCATAGTTGTTATAACAAGC
>ML782612.1:352237-401557 GCA_009831015.1 Picea engelmannii
AATGAGTGTGGGTAGATTTTGGGATACCACAAACCATCGTCTCAGATCAAGGTAGTTGGTTCCTCAACAACTTCTGGTCGAGCCTCTGGTCACAGTTGGACATCAAGCTCACCAAATCCACTTCCTTCCACCCCTAGATGGATGACCAAATCAAGTTCGTCAACTAGATGATCATGCATATCCTATGCATGCACAATTCAAAGCATCCCCTCACATGGGATGAGAGTCTTCCATATGTTAAAAAAGGCTACAAAAGAGCCCTACATAGCTCAATCGGCCACAAACCCTTTTGGGTGGGGTTGGGATCTCAACCATTTGGTCTCATGGATGTTGTACTACCCCTTGTGGCCACCCAGGTTGACTTATCCCATGCTCAAACTGAAGCCGGCAAATATACTAGGTTCATTGAGAAGATCCAACACATCCACCAACAGGTTCAGGATATTTTATAGAAGTCCAATGCCAAGTACAATCAGTTCCATGATCAACACCAAGTGCCACACAAGTTTCAAGTGGGAGATAAAGTTTGGTTCCACTTGCAGAAAGAACTCCTTACGAGGCCCCATCATAAGCTTCTTCCACTCTGCTATGGACCTTACACCATCACCAAGGATGTGGGTTATAATTATTTTGAGCTCAACATTTCCCCCTTCCTTGAATTGCATCCAGTATTTAATGTGGACCTCCATAGACCATATTTTCCACCATTATTGGACACCTCAGATATAGTAGAACAATTGACACCCATAGTGTTGATTAAGGTTAGTTGTCATTGATGTCAACCCTTGAAGAAATCCCTATAGAAAAATGGTTGGGTAATGGACCCAAGATTGTTTGATGTAAATATGACTCGTTATTGTCTTTTCATGGTTTGTAATAAGTAGAAATGGATGAACTACAAAGTGGTCCCCTTATGGTGAAATCCCTCATGGGAAGATGCTTTGTGGATTGAGTTATCCTAGAAGTATGGTTAGAGAACCCATGCTTATTTGTGTAATAACGAGATAAAATCCACTGAATTTGTTAGTGAAACTATCCTATATGGATAGTGCTTTTCAAGCCATTTTTGGTGGTATGTGGAACGTCACATAACTCCTCACGGTTAGAGAGTTATGGCCATGAGAAGTTGGAGAACCCAGGTTTGGGTAATGGAATCAAGTTTGTTTGATGGATAACGATATGAGTTTTGATATATTTTGAGGTAATACTATTCTATATGGATAGTACATGTCATTCCATTTCTGGTGGTATGTGGAACGTCACATAACACCTCACGGTTTGAGAGTTGTGGCCTTACGAAGTTGGAGGACCCTCATATGTCATCTAGAAGCCCCAAAAGGTCAAAATAGTCTAAGTGGTTTAAGATATTTTAAAAGGTAAATAATAAAGTGAAGTGATGAGTGTACTATAATTCAAAGTGAATACAAAATAAATTAATTCAATAATAAATTTAATGCAGAAATTAGAGGTGGGTTAACCCTAAAATAAAGAAAATGGGCAAAGTGACCTAGAAGATATTTTTAAGGAAGCTACTTGGAGAGTATAAATAAGAGGAAAGGCTCTCTCATTTAAGACACACTTGAGAATATTTAATACCTATAGGTTTCTGATGTAACCAAAGTATATATAAGTCTAATTTCTGAGGAAAGTGAAGAAAAGAAGGACATAATTCAAGGAAGGATAAATTCTTTTGATGATGCTTTCTAAGGTATGTTTTTTTTCAAGTCATCTCACCATTTTTGCAATAAATTTTTTTATAGAATGATTCAAACCTTGAAAATGATATGAAATTTAGGAAACATATCCAAGTATCTGTGGTAAAACATTCAGCTTGTCCTGAAACTAGTCAAAACAGGGTTTCGGGTAAAAACATCATAACTTCTTCATAACAGATCCTAATTCAGGAAGAAAAAATGTGTTGGTTAGAGTACATTATTTAGTATTTTTTGTAACATTTTCATATCAATTCAACAAATATTCTGTGTGTTGCACGCTCTAGAAGGTCGCTCTCTAGAATAAGCCAAAATTCAACAAGGTGTGCCATTTTTTCCATAACTCCTTTTCTGAGAGGTTCCAAGAAGTGAAACCTGGAGGAATTGCATAAAACATGCTGAAGAACATTGTGTATCAGCTTCAGATATTTATTCATTACAATTACAAAGTTATGATTATTTCAAGTTAGGGTTTTTGACTAATCCAAAACTAGTCTTGTGAGACTAAAGAAATGTTTGATGAAAATGATAGTCTCTTCTTGTTAAAGTTAAGGAAGGTTTCCATGTATGTGATCATAGACACTAGGTCTATTACAGAGTTAAAATCATATTTGGATGATGAAATTGATGAGGGATTTTGGTTGAGGTACAATTTGGGTACATGGTTGAGACAGGTAGTTGATGAGTTGACACATACATGAGGTATATAGTTGATTATGTTGGTACATATTAATGAGTCATATTTGATGAGTACTTGACACATGATTGGTACATACTTGGTACAGGTTGATTACAGAATTTTTGGTACAGGTTGGTGCATGGTTGATGCACTTGTTTATGGTACAGGTTTATTACAGGTTGAGGTACAGGTTGATGCATGTTTGATGCATGGTTCAAGTTTATTGGTACATGCTTACAACGATATATCTCACAGTGATAGTGTGACATTGGTTCCATCATTCTACTTCTACTTCAGGGCGGTTGGATGGGGAAAGGACAGGTGGTTGTAGCCACCTTCCAGTTGTAGTTGGAGAACATAGGGGGTTGTAGCCTCCTTCTGGTTGTAGCCAGAGAATTGGGGATTTGGATATTCCCTTAGGTTATAGCCTGTGAAACTAGGGGGTTGGAGCCTCCTTCTAGTTGCAGCTGGAAAACAAAGGAAGTTGGTACTTCCAATGAATGTAATTCTTCAAGACATATAAGATAAAACATTTTGTGGTTTTCTCCCGATTTGGGTTTGCATGTAAAACACTTGTGTACTATGTATGTGTGTGATTGTTCATTTCTTATTGCTCATTATTGGATAATAATTGTACATTGATATAACACTTGGATTATTTGAAGAAAAATGATTATAATTACGCTATTACTGATTCACCCCCCCTCTTAGTAATACAACACATAGAGATCAACCATGGTTGCATGGAACAAGAATACACTGATCATATCATGGGCACATGGGTCAACGACACTCTCTAATAGAGGATATAGATTTATCGGGTTGTCAAAGTAGGGTATCTCCTTCACTAAGGCAAGTGGCTCACCCAGGGTCAAATTCAGCAGCAATTTCCTCATCTGATAGGGAAACTCAATGCAATGGAGACCATTTCTTCCTAAGGGGGGAGGATTGATCCAGGTGGATATCAGTGGCCACCCACCTATTTGAACTGAATCATTTACAGATTTCATCTTGGCAGTTGGTTTCTATCTTTTTGGGTCCTAAACTTCTGGGGTCGTTTTCAGGCCCAAAACAACATTTTTTGGGCCCGCCACAGTCACACTGGTAAGGAAGTTGGAGTGCGACGATAAAATTTGTAGTCCTTAGACAGAAATTTCCAATGAGATATTGTGAGCATAAAATGAAGATCACATGAAAAAGTTACAACCCCGAGAAGTTGATGCACTAACTTACCCCAACGGGGCCTAGATGAATTTTGGCGCTTCATCTCCTAGGGTTAGGTTTTTGGATGTCTAGGGTTTTGGAATTCATGTTTTATATAAAAAGGAATTTTGAGCCTCATTTTACTCATCTTTTTGTAAATGAGCATAAACGTCACATCTCCTCTCAAAGATAAGACACCACCATTCTAGCAAGTTTGTTTCAGTCTGCATTTTACAATTTTAACATATTTATTTATTAATAAGAAGACAAGTTTTACTGTATATCTTTTATTGTTAATTGAATCTCTATGTTAATAATATAGATCTATATTCAGTTCGTTCTTCTCATAAAATATGGATCATATATTTAGGTTGTAAGGCCATAAAATCTATAGGGTACTCCAAATAATCTAAAGAGACTATGATGTCCTATAATACACCTTTTGGTTTTATTGCTGATCTATCTGCTAGTTGCAAGACTTTATGTGTATGATGAATATTAGACAAATGTAATTAATCCATAGTTCCTTTTGTCATAACATTTATTACATCTCCTAAATATATTTATTTTTTTGCAATTGCAACATTATTGATATGAATTTTAACAATGGGACTTCCAAGATTAATGTATTTTTGCATAAAAAATTTACCTGACATTAAATCTGCTAGTTTACCAATAAAATGTGTTGTTTGTGGGCCTTTTATCTTTCTCCCTAATTTGTTTAAACACAATTCCCTCACCATATTATCATATATTGGTATATCTTTGATTTCTCGTAGTAACGGAATTTTAATACAAACATTCTTGAACTCATCTAATAAATAATATTTAGATTGTTTGATTTGGTTATCTAAAGTCAACCTTTGTAGGAAAGAAGGAGTTCTAGATTGTTGGGTTTGGTTTATTGTAGAGAAAGAATTTTGTGTTATTGTATTGGAACTTATATTTTTTTTTTTTTTTGATTAGGAGTTTCCTCTTCTATTGGTTCTCTGATAATAATAGGAGCATCCTAGTGAATTACTTTTCCTAATATAAGATGAATGTCATTTATATTAAAAGGAGTAATCATATAAGTGGGAATTTGTTTTAGATTAGCATTGTAAGCGGGTCGAGCTACTTTAGTTTTGCAGTTGAAAATGGGTTGTGTAGGTAGTTGAGTAGGTCTCAGAGGTTGGTTTAATTTTAGCTATTGAGATTGTGAAATTTGTGGCTATTATGGTCGAGTAAGGTATGTTTGTTAGACTTATGGGGGATACTAGGTTTGTGATGGATATTTTTTGCATTTATTCTACATAGGATAAGGATGATAAAGCATGGTTCCATAGGTAGGTCCTAACCAACCTTGTTTCCAAGGTTGATTTTGAATTTGCTATGGTGGTCGTGCTTGCGAAGGAAAATGAGGGGTCCAATTTTGTTGGGGGTATTGTTGATTTGAATAATAAGAATTGAATTGTTGGGTAGGGTCTTGAGATATCCTTGAAGTCCTTGGTTTCCAAGGTCTTTTTTGTGTAACCAAACAAAGTTTTTTTGTAGATTCTTGATTTCCTTGTTTGAAATTTTTGAGTTTTGGTAGACATGGGGAATTTTCTGTAGCATGATTTTCTACACATATACCACAAAGTCCAATGTTATCCAAAGGAAATTCTCTTAAAGGATGTATTTTTATACATTTTGGAAAGAAAATAGTTAGGGGTGCATTCTCTTCGTCTTTATTTTTCTTAATTTTCAATGTATCTAATTGAGACCCAAGAGTACTAAGAATATCAGTTTTAAAATTATCTAATAAATTGCCAATTTAAGCTCTACTTACCCCACCAGTTGCTAATTTTTTTACTCTAGAGATACTATCCTTAGTCCCCTTACAGTATTTAAAATTTCCTTGAGATATATGCATGCATATATCACAAATTTATGGATAGGTTAAGTGAGAAATATCTTCTTTACCCATGAGATTAAGAACATCAATCCATTCATCTCTAATTCCATAAAGAAAAATGACTTTAAGAGTATCCAAATCTAGGTGATTTTGCCTTAACCTTTTAACATTATAATGCAATATTTATAAATAATCCTTAGGGATTTGATCCTTTTTTTGTGTCATTTTGAATATTTATTCTCTCATTCCTCAATTTGTTCAATAATCATGACACTTTGAAAGAAACATTTTTTTGATTTCATCCCATGTTTTGATAGTGCTAGTTCCCAAACACATAAACCAATGTAATGTAGCATCCTTAAATGTGATTGGAAACAATTTAAGTTTTTGAGCATCATAAGAGTAATAATAAATGTGACATAATACATCAAATTCGAAAAGAAAAGTCTCTAGGTCTTCGGGTATCATACCATGAAAGTTGGGAAATGTTGATGGTGGTATGTTATTCAATTGGAGTATTCTAGTTAGATCGAAAACCGGGAACCCAAATTCATTTTCAGTAGTTGATGTTCTTGTACCTTCTAGCCTTTCTTGTATTTCTTGTCTCTCTTCCTCTCCACCTCTAGGTTCTCTTTCCTCTTCTCATTCACCAAATATTGCAGACATGTGCTTTTTCCCGAAATCTATATATTCCTCTGATGAAGAAAATAATTCTGGTTCCTCAATAGGATTTTATGAAAGTGAAATTTCTAGATGATCACTAATCAATTCTTCTTCCAAAGGATGAGTTGAGAGTATGAAATTTTTTTCTGATGTTTTTGGAACTCTTTCCTTGATCTGAAAATCCTTAGATACCAATATTAATCTTTAAAAACCCATATCAACAACTAACTTGATTCAAAATTATTCTCTATCGTATTGAGGTGATTTGTAGAACACATGTTGATGTGATTATTATCCAAAACCTTATAAAATGATCAATAACTTGAAGAATATGATATAAAACAATAGGAAATTAAAGAACTCAAAATACAATATTGATGATAGATTTTACTACATCTTTGAGTTCCCTTTAAATAGTGAGACTGCTTTTCATAATCTCAAAATCTCAAAATTATAATACAAAATGGACTTACAAAGCCAAATTTGAAGTTACTCTTCAATTCTGCTACTAGAAATCAGATATAGATTTTACCATTTAATTCCTCCCAAAATTATGAGAAAAATGAGTATAAAATCAACTATATTTTGAACTGGCTCAATTTTACCCTCTTTACATGTCAAACGGTGCATTATGGTGCTCATTAATGGAAATATGGATTAATACTTTTATAGACATCATCTTACCACAAAAATACATCACCATCATGCTCCTCTCAAGAAAACAAGAAAAATGAGCATAAACAAGCCTGTGTTCTGACATAGTTCTCCTCGACATGAAAATCAAGAAAACACCATGACTAGGCAACTGATGGAATATACTTCAATACATTTCCTGTACCTCTCACTTCGTACCTATATTCGGATCTATTCACTTTAAATAGGCCTAGGTCGACCTAACTGTGACCCGAAACTTGTGTTATTTACTCAAGCTGATTTGTATTAACATAAATAAATTATTCTGTAGTTGTTATAACAAGCCAACCATATGGCGCATTGGTAGGAGCATCTAGTGAAGGAGTTGGAATATTCCCCTTGAGTTCATGAGTCATATTCCATTTGAATCCAACAAATTTGATTCTCCTTTATCCATTATTGGCCAATCGAGGAGTTCCACATGACACTCTTTGGTTGGTCCACATGTTTCCTACATCACTACCCAGTCATTGCCACATCAACATACATATGTTTATTGTACCTTCCATCTTCACCTTCCACATCATAGTACATATTCCACATCATTTGTACATATGACACGTGGAAGACTCTTGTTCTACCAAATATATTTCCGACATCATCATGAAATAATCTTGATAGATGTACAGATGACACGTGGCAACCTGTGGTCCTCCTACATGGCACCTCTTGTTTGACTTTTTCCTTGGTTTGACCAAACCTTTATCAGCCATAATGTTTTCATAGGAAATCTGTTTGAGGTGATTTTTGTGTCTTTGGAAGGATATATCCGAGATCTACGCAGTGAATTCCTTTTCGAGAATATTTTATATGATCAAATTTTGAGCATTTATGGATCCTCCTGGACCTCTATGAGACTTTTGGATCTTCTTGGACCTATGTGAGCATTCTTGATCCTCCTGGATCATACTTTCCAACTGAAAAACTTTTGGCCCTCTAAAAGTATGAATATTTCAACAAATTAGTGATCATAACTCTTAATCACTTTTCCACCTTACTGAAATTCTCTTATTTAGTAACTTAGTGATGATGAAGCTTCTTCAGTCTTCCACCTTGTTGAATATTCTAGCAATAAATTTTCATCTTGGATCTTCGATACTAGATCAGTGTACATCTATCTACTTCTCTGAAATATGGATTTGACTTTGGTTCTTTGGAAACTGATGCTAATTAAATATATCTCTTATTCTGGCTCATATATTCCTTGATAACAAAACTATGCTCATTGAATCTCTGCAATATCTGAATTTGAATCATGTACTCAAAAACCACTCCCATCTCCTTCTCTGTTGAAGATATTCTATCTCGACCAATCATGAATCCAAGTCAAATGCTAATATGTGCCTTTCCCATTTGGACTCATTGTTCTTGTATTGTTGATGTATACGTAGGAGTCTTTGAATGAATTCCCTATTCATTTCCTCTCTCCTACCCTAAAATAAACTTGAAACATATTCTATGTATACATTTGTACTATTTGATCCGCTTCTGCTCAAGGTATACATCTACTTGAACATGACATAACATATTGGAGATTTCATAGAAATAACATACATATTTACAAGTATGTACCACTTATCTCTACTAGATCTAGGAATATTTACATTACTATGATGCTCTTCCTGCACTTGATCTAAATGTTCCAAATACCTACATCCTAATGTTCCGTCACCTTGGGTACTTCAAAATAAGAATGTTAAATCAAAATTTTTAGTCCATATGAAATTCTTAGATGATAACAAGAAAATTACTATTATCTTCATTGTTTTCAAAAGGCTTATAAATCTCTATAATATCCCTCTCACTCTTATAAGTTTCAAAGAGAGGCTATATAAAAATCCCTATAGGACTTCTCTAACTCTAGAACAAGGTGGCTATATAGAAACCTTTACAAATTCTTCTCAGTCTTAAAAATGTATAATGTGGATATATAAAAATCTTACAAGACTCCTCTCACTCTTAACATTATCTAATGAGTTGCTTACAAGCCTTCTAATACAACAAGAGAAATATATTTAGAAGGTATCAACATATTCATATTAACTTGCAAATTTACAAATATACATATTTACAATGAAATCTTTTCTAATAGATGGAATTCTTCATGGAATCATTCTTCCATTAGTACTGGAGGGAGTCTCAAAGATTCATATATATGACAATGCCTCTGACAATGATGTTGAATCTAACATTGAATCTGATGTAGAATTTGATGTTGAATCCAAGAAACCATTTGAATCAATTGTAGGTCTTCCAAGTAACCTATATAACCTCTCCTTTGGAACACCAATAACTACTGGTGTGGCTTGAGTAGCTTCCCTTGAATACACAAGTACTTGACCATTTTGGAATGCTATTGCATATCCTTCATCTTCAAAAGATGCAACTGAGAGTAGGTTTACTTTCAAATATGGAACATATAACATATGTTATTTTCCCATGAATCCTCCCGAATTGAGCTGGAATCTTACATATCCAAACCCTCTTATTACTTGTCTGGTGTTAGTTTGATATCCTACATAGAAATCTGTGTCGATATCTGAGAAATTTTGAAATACCGATCTCATCCCTATCATGTGGTGAGATGATCCACCATCTAAGAACCATACCTCTATGTCTTCATATGTCACACTATTAATACCAACCATTAAGAAGTATTCTTTCTCAAATTTTTTAGAAAGACTATTAACTTCACTTGGGGTTATTATCTGTCTTCTTGCAAGTTCCCTTACATATTTCTAGTTCTCCTTCGGACTTAAGTGTGGATAAATCATCCAACACTTCTCTATCTCATGTCCACTCTTACCAAAATAAGAGAAGAGTGTCTTGTTCCTATCTTGGAACCACAATCCCTTCTTTTTAGTTCCCTTATTGTCTTTCTAACTCACGAAAAATGCCTCTATGGAATTCCTCATGAAATATGAGTTGATCTTGAAGTTTCTGGTTCTCCTCTTCAATAGATTGTGGTTGCATCTTTAATTTAGAATTATCTTTCTGAATTTGTCGGTTAATGCCCTTTTGGAGCCTTAACTTCATGAGAGATTTACTCTTGTATTATTCTCAACAAGAAAATATATAAACTGAGAGCCTTCGAAACACCTTCACCAACTTGAGTCTAAACCTCATCACATAAAATTGAAAATACATGTCAAAACTAGCTATGATACCACTTGATCCGAAAATCATTAGATACAAATATTAATCTTTAAAAACTCATATTAGCATCTAACTTGATTCAGAATAATTCTTGATCGTATTGAGGTGGTTTGTAGAATACATGATGATGTTCTTACTATCCAAAACCTTACAAAATGATGAATAACTTGAAGAATAATGAGATAACACATCAGAAAATAAAAGAAAATACAATATTGATGATTGAGTTTACTACACGTTCGAGTTCCCTTTAAACAATGAGACCACTTTTCACAATCTCAAAATGTCGAAATTAAAATACAAATGGGACTTACAAAGCCAAATTTGAAGTTACTCTTCAATTCCATTGCAAAAACTCAAATATAGAGTCTACGATTGAATTCCTCCTAAAATTGTGAGAAAAAATAGTATAAAATCGATCATATTCTAAACTGGCTCAATTTTACCCTCTTTACATGACAATCGATGCACTATGGGGCTCATTAATGGTAATCTGGACTAATACTTTTATAGACAACGTCTTAGCACAATAATAACATCACCATCATGATCCTCTTGAGAAAACAAGAAACATGAGTATAAACAAGCCTATGTTCTGATATAGTGCTCCTCGACACATAAATCAAGACAACACCATGACTAGGAAACTCATGACATGCACTTCGATGCATTTTCCATATCTTGTACTTCATACCTCTCTTTGGATCTATTCCCTTTAAATATGCCTAGGTCAACCTAACTATGGCTTGAAACTTGTGTTATATACCCAGGTTGATTTTTTTAATATTATTGCATAGTTGTTATAACAAGCAAACCATATGGTGCATTGGTAGCAGAATTTAGTTAAGTTTTTGGAATATTCCCCTAGAGTTCAAGGGTTCTATTCCATTCAAATCCAATGAATTTTGTTTCTCCTTTATCCATTATTGGCCAATTTGAGAGTGACATGTGGCACTCTCTGGTTGGTCCACCTGTTTCTTGCATCACTAGCTAGTCATTTCCACATCAACATATGGATGTTGATTGTACCTTCCACCTTCACCTTCCACATCATCGTACAAATGGAACCTCATCCTTATGGATGACACATGGCACATTTTTATTGGTTCACATGGGTGCCTGAAAATGACAAAAATGAGTGACATGTGGAAGCCTCTCATGCTACCATGTCATATTGTTGATGTCATCATGACAATTGTATGGATGACACATGGAAACTTGTGGGCCTACCATGTGGCACCTCCTATTTGACTTTTTACCTAGTTTGACCAAACTTTGACTAACCATAACGTTTGCATACAAAATTTCTTTGAGGCAATTTTTGCACCATTGGAAAGCTATCACTGAGCTATACACAATGAATTCATTTTTTAGAACCTTTGAGATGATCAAAGTTTGGGCATTCTGGATCCTCCTCGACCTCTATGAGCATTATGGATAGTCTTGGACCTTTACAAGCATTCTGGATCCTCATGTATCATTATTTGGAACTTCCTTCTTCAAATTTTGTTTTTCCTTTTGTTTGTGAAGTCACAATCCTTCCTGATCATCCTCTTGTAATTATACCTGTAGGCGAGTTAGTGTATGTAGTGGCTCTCACAGTACCACATGGTGAAGTGGGTGAATCGGTGATTGGCGTAGTCCTACCACTAGTAAATATACCTCTAGGTTCTCTACATCTATTCATGCATTCTACTTATCATGATTTAAATTGGCGAAGAGAAACTTATTACATATCTAATTATAGTGAACACGTTAGGATATTATGCCATAAACAAATTTATAGTAAAATCATATTTTCTTCTTACTATCTCTCCCCCCATGCATTCATTCCTACATGAATTTAAAATGATAGTTAAGAAAACTAATTCTTTTTTAACTTCCTCGACAACGGTTCCAAAAAATGTCAGTTAGTTCAATTGATCAAACTACGTTATAGTAAATTCATCAATAAGGGTTTCACAAACTGATGAAATGCATACACTACATGTGAAGGATTTAGTTTATGATTAATTTATAGATGAACAAATGCAATACTAATTTCTTACTTCTTTGCAATGGAAATGATTTTAACTTCTAAAACATAATTAATGCATTACTATAGGAATGATTCCAGTAACCTAAGTTTGTTTATATACTGAATTATAAATTGCAATGTTCGTTAGAGTCTTTCAATCACTATATAAAATGAAGGTTTCTGTAATAAATGAGATAATCTTATTCAATAACAAATTGTGCACTAGTATCCCAATAGGCTATGAAAAGAAAAATTCATTAGTTATATTGAATTATATGAAAGAACAAATGATTGTAAATTAAATCACACTTCCTTCTTAAATAAATATAGAAAAAAAACTAGAAATTAGTCAATGTATACCTAACATAGGGGCCCCTCCTAGTTTGGATTATGCTGCAAAAAATGCTACAAATCTAAACTAAAAACTTAATACTCACAATGCATAAAAACAGATAGTCAATAGTATTTGTATTAATATTAGAATCTTGTTTACATTAGCATCAAAGGAATTAACATTACAACCTTCTATCCTCCATAGGATCCAAACTATCGTTTATATAAAATTATAATCATCTTTTCGAATCCATAGCCTATGGATTCTCTAACAACATAACTAGAAAATAGAGTATGTGTATTCTGCAGATTCGATCTATCTTGATTGTGGCTTGCTAAGCTTGTTTATATAACCCACATATAGAGAATTTCATGACAATGATGCATGAAATTCTTATATACGATTTTCTGACTCAATTACGGATGGATTTGGCACATATCACTTCATATGTCCTGCCACAATGTTCTTCATTGTCCTTGAATTTGACTTCACTTCCATGTTGGATCTTCTATCTTGGATGATAGGTGAGAAACCATGTCGTGACTATTTAGAACCACCTCCAAGTCATGGTTTTTACCTTGAATGCATGCAACCTTTCAAATCTATGAATTTCTACAGGAATATGCAATGTTTATATAAACATCATAATCTATGATTTTGTAGCAACTTGTTAATAAATGACTTTCATGCTAAATTGCATATAGAAAGGAGAAGATATGAAAAAAAAAAAAAAACTACCTTGAATGTCTCCTTGTATACATATACTGTAGAATGTGGAATACTTATGGAAAAAGAGGTGATAATAGGGTATAATATAGTTCAGGGGCATAGGTTTCGATGGAAATTTATGAATGGAAGTGAAAAAAAGAGTTAAAATTGAGGACCTAACATGCAACCCACATCTTATGCAAGTGTTAGAGACCCTAAAGAAGCACCAACTACTAGCCAATATAAAGAAATATGATTTTTCTTAGCAGTGTTTGGTTTATTTTAGGTATGTGATCGGTGGAGGTGAAATAAATATAGATCCCACCAAGATGAATGTTATCATGAAGGGACTAGTTCCTACAAGTTGCACAAAAGTTAGGATCTTTGTTGGGGAAACAAAAAACTTGTGGAAGTTCATAGCTTCAATTTCAGGAATAGTTGCACCACTCCATGCAATAATAGTTGGAAGTAAGATTTTCTAGTGGGGGAAGAATCAACAGAAATCCTTTGATGAGATGAAAATAAATATCATTCAAGAACCAATGCTTGCACTATCAAACTTGTAGAATCCCTTCGAAGTGGAGATAGATGCAAGTGAGTATGCCACTGGAGCAGTCCTAATACAAGGAGGAAGGCATGTTTTCTATCATTTAGAAGTATTTCATGGGATGGTCCTCAACTACACTACCTATGACAAGGAGCTCTATGACTTGGTACAAGTTCTCAAGAAGTGGAAGCACTATCTGATGGGAAATGAGACTATCATCCATGCAGATCACCTTCTATTCTAGTATTTGCAGGCCTAGAGTAAGTTACAACAAACTAGGAACTACAAATGGATGGGGTTCTTACAATAGTTTCATTTGTTCATAAAGCATAATAAAGGTAGAAAAAACAAGTTCGCAGACATTATTTCATGGCCGACCACACCCAATATTACAACTTTGGTAACTTCGATGCACATGGACCCTTTTATCCATGATGCATTGATCCGAATTATTTTTGGCACGAAATGAGAGCGAGGATATAATCAATAAATGCACTGAGATATCGCATATATTCAATAATATAAAAGAAATGTATCAGATATGCAACCATAAACACAGATATATAGTAATACACAATTTCTATTAATGAAATAAATGTACAGAGACTGTAAAAATATAGAGTGAAAGACTCGCTAGAATGGTGACAACTTATCTCTGAGAAGAGATGTGATGGCTACTCTCATTCCCCAGAAGATGATTAAAATGAGGCTTTGAAGGCATTTTTACAATAAACAGGAATTCAAAAACCCCTAGACATCCAAAAACCTAACCCTGGGAGATGAAGGGCCAAAATTCATGTGGACCTTGTTTGGGTAAGTTAGTACATCAACTTCTCGGGGTCGTAACATTTGCATACGATCTCCGTTTTAGGCGCATGATAGCCCGTTGGAAAGGTATCATCGAGGAGATTCATTTTGGGGGATCAAATATGCCTTCAAATATTATTGGGAATCTATATCCCAAAAAACCTTCATTTAAGCCCTCAAAATGGCCCCACAAGTTAAAAACTGCTAAAAATTGTAAATTACCAAAATTGCCAGAAAATTGTTTTGAGCTAGTTGGAAAAGGTGGGTGGCCACCATTATCCACATGGATAATTCATACAAACATGCATACATAGAATATGACAAATTCATGGAGGTGTTTGAGTAGAAGAAGGTGACAAAAAGGATGACTATAATTTCTAGAATGGCTTACTATACAATCTTGATAGGCTCAACAAGCTCCATGTCCCTAAAGGTGAATCATTACAACTTGTCAGAAAGTCTCACAACTCCAAGGTTGTTGTACATTCTGGTGTTGGGAAGACTATTTCCAACTTATAGAGGTATGTGTACTAGCCCATAATGTAATAATATTTAGAAGGATATATTAGAGGATGTATACTTTGTTGTACTAGCAACCCTAGTAACAAGAAGGAAGATATATGCCATCCATTATCAGTACCCACTAGACCTTGGGAAAGCATTTCCATGGATTTTGAGGGTGGTTTACCAACCACAAGAAAGGGACATGACTATTTATTTGTAGTAGTTGATAGGTTCAACAAAATGTGCATTATCATGACTTGTGAAAAGACCATTAAGGGATAAGAAGAAACAAAATTGTTCTTTGAATTGGTCTGGGTGCACTTTGGGATACCAAGGAGCATCATCTTAAATAGGGAAACCAAAATCCTCAGTGCCTTTTAGATTACAATGTGGGAGAAGATGTACACTAATCTTAAGAGGTATACAACATTCTATCCACAGAAAGATGGGAAGATAGAGGTAGTCAACAAGGCTTTGGTGCATTTTTTGAGGGGTTACAATCAGAAGCATCCAAAGACCTGGGATGAAAATCTAATCTATACACAACACTCTTATAATAGTTCAGTCAACACTTCTACATGTAAGTCATCTTTTGAAATTTGTTTTGGTTATTTTCCACCTTGACCATTAGATGTTATATATGGAAAACAAAAAGGAGTGAGGGAGGACCTCACATGAGATGCATTAAAAGAAGAAAAAAATGTTGAGAATATTAGGCAGTTCCATTTGCAAGTACACTGAAGGAATCACAAGAAAAGTATAAGGATAAACATAACTAACAAATAATATTATGAGTGGGATATAGAGCATGGTTACAAATGAATAAGGAAATACTACAGGGTCTTGGTAATAATATAAAGGCTCTATGGTATCATCCTTTTCTGGTATTGGAAAAAGTGTGAGATAACTCCTATAGACTCAGTCTACCCTCATACATGCACATTTAATCAATAGTCAATGTGGAGAATATAAAACTATATGAACCTTCCATGTTGGATTAGGAATGGGAGCAGGTCCTACATTCCATAGAGGAATTAACACTAGATGTTTAGGTAGAGTTGGAAGCTAGAGCTATAATATAGAGGTAGCATGACCTTTGGTAGATTGGTTTGGAAGGACAACTTCCAAGAAAATATAAATGGTACACCAAGGAGAAGGCGGAGGAAAAAATCTCACCTCATTCAATAGATATTTTGGGTAAAAATGACCTCCCTAAATGGGAAGGCATGATCCATATTGGAGCATTATTTAATTTTCCATATCTCTCTATGCTTTGAGAGTGAAAAAAAATGGAGGAATCAATTTGCACGACCATTTTCGTGTTGGGTCCCAGTTTGGATAATTGGGGTTCAAAATATTCTAGAGATTTAGTCATCAAATGTAAATTTTTTGGGTCAAAACTTTCTCATCATATCTCAAACCTCACATTTCTATTATAAACATTTATACCTTTCCAATGGTGAAAAAATCATGTCAATCAGATCTCGTATGTAAAATTTATGCCTCCCACAAGTTGACCTATCATGTTGACCACCATGGTACAATAGGATTCCACGTCACCTACTGTTACACATTCATATGGTTAGTTAGGTTAGTAATGTTTCCATTATACTAATAAGGGTATGCTTTCCGAAATAACAAGCTTCATTGAATACACATAATACGTAATAGATATGATTGTATTACATATAACACTAGCTTAAGCAAAGATACATGATTACTTACTATCATATAATATTATAAGGTCATGCACGTTCAAGCTCTTAGTACTAATCCACTCTACCTTCTTATGTTACAATTTCCATATTAGGTTACTATGATTACACTATCTATGAGTAATAAGTATCATTACCTATGTTCTTTATTGGTACTAGTAAGATCATCTTAACTAACTCATGTACATAGATTATGGAAATAAGGTAGAGCTTAATCAAAGAACACAACTATACTACTAAGAATTTGTCACCACATATTCATTAGTAATGATTATTATTATGATTTACGTGAATAAGGAGAAGTAATACCAATAGCTAACAATTTGTTGATATACTAAGTGTAATACATGTGATTACTGATCTAATGGGATTACAAGGGTATTTATAGAAGAGTAATTCCATGATGTGTTGTTACTGAGTCCTTTGGTCACTACTGATATGATATTATTGTATAATCTTATTAGCATGATGTTCTCACCAAATGATGTTGTGAGATATTAGAAAATAATATATTATATACAACACAATGAATTAAGCACAGTGATCAGACCATAATTGTGAATGATTAAAGTTTGTCATATTTCTAAAAATTAAATACATATTCATGGCACACTATTTGATGGTTGTTTCAAGTAATTTAGGACCTGATACAATTCTAGAACCTAATTGATGGTTTAAATTCTATAACCTAATTGATGGTTTAAGTCCTAGAACAACTTTGATTTGTTGTTGGAACATTTGATTTCCTAAGTGCTAGTATTTAAGGGTTTGTTGATTCCTTGGTTTAACACACAGAATATTTAAATCATTTGGCATAATTATAATATACACACACTACAATATAATATATTTTCACTTAAAATTAAAACGACTCATATTAAAGTTGGAAACACTGACAATGACCTATATTATCCTATATGAAATCTAATGGTATATTATCCTATATGAAATCTAAAGGTATATTCCTATATTTAGATGTGTAGATAGGTGAAGTAAATAAGAATCTGATCTTGTTTAATATTAACTCATTTCTAGCACTATTTTGAATGGGTAAACACTTATTTTTTTATGGAGAACTAATCCCTTCACTTTCATATGCATGGTTAATATTTCACCTAAAAATAAACACTTCTTAAACTCTAATGACAAATTTCTATTGGTTTGAAGAATTTCAATATTCATGATATCTAGTTTCTCTTAGCATGACTCAGATTGTTGATAACCTAGAGACTTATAATTAATTTGTATTTGATGCTAACTTGTGAGATTGGTTTTGGGAAACAAGGATACATCAATCTCTTTTCCATGCACACTAGATTTACATCAAACTTTGACAAATAGATTTACATGCACAATTTGAATTCACTCAGCTGAATTCACTGTGCTTTTTAAGAACATTGAATTCACTGTGCTTAATTCACTGTTTAACAAACTAATTACACTAATTTACACTAATTTAAAAAATGATAACATACCTGCTATAACATCGACCAACAACACCAACAACGATAGAGCGCGGTGAATTAAGAAAAATGAATTCACTGTGCTTAATTCACTATGATTTTAATTCACTGTGCTTAAAAAAACAAAGTGAATTCATTGTTCTTAATTCACTATTTAACAAGCTAATTACGTTAACTAGCCTAATTACACTAATTTAGGCTAATTTCAATTACACTAATTTACACTAACTTACACTAATTTAAAAAAATGTAACATACTTTCTATAACAATGACCAACAACAACAACAATGAAAACACCAACAACGCCAACAATGACAGTACCAACAATGACAAAACCAACAACACCAACAATGAAAACACCAATTATAATAGCCACCAACTGCACTAACAACGACAACAACACCAACAATGACAACACAAACAACACCAACAACGATAGCACCAACAACACCAACAATGACAAAAATGACCAACAACACCAGACTGTTAGTAGCTCCAAAATGATGGACTGACTAATGTGCGGGTAATATATAAAACCTTTTTTAGCCGAAAGTTTTTTACTAACGAAAAAACCTTTCGACTGAAAGATGTTTCGACCAAACAATCTTTCAGCCAAAAATATGTTACTGAATGAAAAAATATGTGCCGCTAGTAAGTTTTCGGCCGAACGAATCTTTCAGCCAAAAAGATGTTACCGGATGAGAAAAATCCATCCGGCTAAAATTCTACATGAAAATCGAGGGCGTCGTCATGGTACCATTCAATTTGACATTCAAAGGTTCGACCGAAACATTTTTCGGTTGAAACAATGGGTGTTTTGGCCGAAAGAAGTATTTGTTCGACCGAAAAAGGTCTCTAGGAATTTTGGAAACTCGATTCTCACAAAAGTGTTACCCAGCTTCATGATTTTACCCATTTATTGTTGTTTTATACATTTATGTGGACATATAACAAAGTTACCAACTTGATGAGAAATCTCTAGAGTTCTCGATTTTTTGGAGGTCACATTTTTACACCCATTTCAAAAAGTGGTGCTACCAATAGCACCATTTTTTTTAGAGGTGGTTAAAATTGTGACTTATTTGAAATCACAACCTTGGCATTGTAGACAAAACCCTGAAATTGACCATGGAATCGAAAAGTGATGCTACTGGTAGCACAACCTTTTTTTTGGAGATAAAAATATGACCTAAATGAAACTTTGACCTTGACCACTAGCACCACTGCAATTACAACACTGAAAATCGACTCCTAAATCCAAAAGTGTTATTTTGTTTGTATCTAGCGGAATCGACTATTGGATGGGCTAAAAATATGACCTAATTTAAACCGTGTTACTACTAAATATGCAAGTGTAATTACTTGCTAATTTATTTACTAATTAATTTTTTTAATAAATTACACTAAAAAAATAAATAAATTGGGGTTAAAAAAAACACTTCTAAACAAAAAATTTTTTCCAGAAAAAACACAAATTTCTTTTATAAATAAAGAAGAAGAAAATCACATCTAAGAAAATGAAAATCACATCTAAGAAAAAATATATATATATAATTAAATTAAAAATAAAATAAAATCATACCAAAAAACAATTGTTTTAATTTTTGTTTCTAAATGTTAAAAATAAACTAAATTATAATAAAAATTTAAATTTTAAAGTAAAAAAAAAAAAAAATTTAAATAAAATTGAAAAAAAAACAATTAAATTTTAATTAAAAAAAATAAAATACACTCAACTATAATAAAAAAATTAAACTAAACTATAATAAAAATTTAGAAGTAAACAAAAATATATATATTTTTTAAATAAACTAAATTATAATAAATTTTTTAAACTAAACTATAATAAAGATTTAAAAGTAACAAGAAAATTTTTAATTTTAATTAAAAATTGAAAAAACATAATATTAAATTTAAAGAAAAAAAACTAAAAGTAACAACAAAAAATTTATTTAAATTAAAAATTGAAAAAACATAACATTAAATTTAAAATCATATACAATAATCAAACAAAATTAAAAAATGGTAATTTCTATTTGTTGAACTAATTAAGGTGTGGGTTTTGTTTTGCTCAGCAACTCAAAGTTAATACTCTTATAGTGTATTTTTGTTGAGAAAAGCCACCCAAAAATCCAACTAAAATAATTATGATGACTTAAATACCCATGAAAATTTTTAAACCAATAATTAAAATACCGACCCAACAAATAATAAACACATTTCTAACCAATAAAAAAAACAATTAAAAAGCATAAGTTTTAAATTTAGTATACAGAGCGATGCGTGGCATCACTAGCTCCCCACCATTTTCAAAAAAATAAAGCTCGTGCTTTTTAATTTTAATTGTCCTTTACTCCTACTTATATTATTTTTCAATGTAAATGTTATGTTTTTTCGACTTCTCTTCAAATTTTAAATTCTTTTGTTATTATTAAATTTTATTTTTATTCTAGTTTAATTTTAAAAAATTATTGTAATTTAGTTTATTTTATTTTACTTTTTAACTTTTTATTATAATTTACTTTAAATGTTTTATTTATTTATTATACTTTAGTTTTTTTTTTCTAAATTAAAGTTTTTAATTTTTTTTGTTTCTATTAAATTTTATTTTTATTATAGTTTATTTTAAAAAAGCTGTTATTATTTAATTCATTTTTATTTTAATTTTTAATGTTTTATTATAATTTATTTTAAATATTTTATTTTTTTTATTATAGTTTAGTTTTATTTTATTTTGAATGTTATATTTTTATTTATATTTAAAATTGTTTTTGTTACTTTTAAAATTTATAGTTTATTTTAAAAATTTTAGTATAGTTTAATTTTTTTTAATTTTTTTTTAAAATAGTTTTGGTTTAGTATGATTTTTATTTTTACATTTTTTGTTTTTTGTTTTTAATTGTTACTCAATATTTTTATAGAAGAATTTGTGTTTTTGCATTTTGTTTTCAACTTTTGTGTTGTAAATTTAGAGATTTTAGAGTTTTTTTTATTAAATTAGATTTACCATTTTTTAATTTATTTTTTGAATTTTTTTATTCAAAAGTTGTGAGTTGCATTTTTTTTCTTCTTTATTTTTAAATAAATTTGTTTCTTTTCCTTAAAAAAATTTTGTTTAGTGGTGTTTTTTGTCTCAATTTATTTATTTTTTTGGTGTAATTTATTTAAAAAAATAAAATTAATTAGTAAATAAATTATCAAGTATTAATACTTTTAGATTTAGGATTTGATTTTCAGTGTTTTATTTGCGGTAATGCCAGTGGTCAAGGTCACGGTTTCAATTAGGTTATATTTTTATCCCAATGAGATGTTGATTCTGCTAGATACAATGAAAAATAACACTTTTATATTTAGGAGTCTATTTTTTAGTGTTGTATTTGGAGTGGTGTTGGTGGTCAACGTCAGGTTTCATTTAGGTCATAGGTTTATCTCCAAAAAAATGAGTTGCTACCAGTAGCATCAATTTTCGATTCAAGGGTCAATTTTAGGGTTATGTCCGCAATGCCAAGGTTAATATTTCAAACAAGTTGCAATTTTAACCACCTCCCAAAAAAGGGTGCTACTTGTAGCACCAATTTTTGATTTGGGGGTTGATTTTGGTGTTTTTACCCAAAAATATGATATTTTTAGGCTATAGTTCTCATTTTCTAGTGACATTTCTTGTTAAGTTGGTAACTTTGTTATATAAGTATTTAGACCCTGGGATTTGTTCTCTTGAGAATTGGTCATAATCCTACGATTATATCTCCTAAGGGTTCCTAATCCTCACTCTTCTTGTCTATCTAAGTCTAAATGAAAAGTGTAGCCTGGATCCCTTTCCCAAGAGTAGGAAAGCGACACTACTCTTCTTTTTATAAGTGTGTGAAAACTCCAATAAACTCTCTCACTTTCAAAATATAACTTGTTGGGCGAATGCTTAATCATTTCTTTGTGCTCAATATTGCCAAAAGATTTGCAAATTCACTCAATAAATTGTTGTTGTTATATAAGATTGCTACAACGGTTAGGGATTGTTTAAATTGTTGGTAACTAACTTAATATTGTGGTTTAAGAAGGATAAATTCATTGTTGAAAACTTAGGTATTATTCCACTCATTAAGGGTTGTATTTTAAGATTTTATTAGCAATTTTTTTACGGTTGATTTCTTGTTTCTGTTACAAATATAATATGATGATATAAACTATCAATTATTGCAAGATTTACTACAACATCCCTCTTTCATTGATAGTTAGTGTTTTGGGGCCTATATTTAGCTTCTTAGACTCAGTTTTGGTTATTATATGCATTGGGATATTTATCTTACACATGTACAACCAATTAGCTCACCTAAACTCTTCCAAACCTATCCCATTTCCCTAGACCTATCCTATCTCTTAAAGTTATCGAGATAGGGGGTCGTAGACTTTCTCCTAGATTTATATAGGATCCTTTAAGGTCACAAAGGATTCCTACCTTACATTGGATCTCCATCCATCACTAAAATGAGGGAAGTACTTGTCTAGGTTACAATGACAACTACTTTCAATTGTTTCATAAGTTTGGCATCTTGTGACGTGATTTTCACAAACACTGAATAATGTGATAACAAACCCAACCAAGCATCTCAAAATGGTTCCTCAAATAGTTATAAAGTTTATCATGTTGGGTTCAGGTACCCCAAATCTCCCTCGTGCTAAGCGTAAGGCTTATATCTCCACCCATAATTAGGTTTTCAAAACATTTTCACTAAGAGGAAAGTATCCTATCCTAGAAATCATGCCTATCATCATGTGGACCATATATCTTGACCAAATTTAGTGGAATTTCAAGACTTTTGCAATAAAATTTAGTAAACAAACCTGACACAACGTCGAAGGAATTTAAAAGAGAGAAATTTTTATCCCAACCATTGATGAGACCCCCCAAAAGACCATCAAATAGGATAGACCATTAATGAGGCTAAATCCTACATTGCAATTTGATGAACATAAGCTAACATCGTAATGTGACAAACATGTCCTCGCATAAAAATAAGAATCAACTCTTCACCAACATCACATTGTGATGCAAGGAAATCATAGTAAACAATATTCAACCATGGTTAACTATGTTTAGACATAGTCAACCAAGGTCAACCAAAATAAAACATGGTTAACTATATCCTTTCATAGAAAACCATAGAAAACCATAGTTTTCCATGGTCAAACGTGGTCATACATTGTCTACATTGTCAAACACGGTCAACCATAGTCAACCATAGACACCATGCTTGACCATGGGAAACCATAGTCAACATGGTTGATCATGTTGACCAAACATAATCAACCATGGTCATCCATCATCAACCAAAGTCATACATGGTTATTTATGGTCAACCATAGTCAATCGTTTTCATACATAGCCTAACATGGTTAATCTTAGTCACCCACGACCAACATAGTCATCTGGAGATCTTCATGGGAAACCATAGACAACCATAGTTAACCATGCTCAAATGTGGTCAAATGTGGTCATACATAGTCTACATGGTAAAACATGGTCAACCATAGTCAACATGGTTGACCATGCTCAACCATAGACAACATAGTGAACCATGATCAACCACAATCAACATGGTTGACCATGTTGACCATTGTTGACCATGGTAGATTATGTTGAGTATCGTTGATTGTGGTTAACTATAGTTTCCCATAGTTGACCATGTTGACTATGGTTGACTATGGTTCACCATGGATAACTATTGTTGACAATGGTTGACTATGGTTGACCATGTTTAATATGTTTTCCCATAGCTGATTATGGTTGACAATGGTTTACCATGCTGACTTTGGTTGACCATCTTTGACTATGGTCGACTGTTGTTGACAATGGTTGACTATGGTTGTCCTTGGTTGACTATGATTGACTATAGTTGACCATGGTTGACTATATCACCATGTTCACTATATGGTCAACCATGGTTGACCATCTTCACTACATGACTATGGTTAACCATGTTAACCATGTATGACCGTGTAGGATGTGCTTGACCATGTTGACTATGGTTAACCATGTTAACCATGTATGACCGTGTAGGATGTGCTTGACCATGTTGACTATGGTTGGCCATGTTGACTACATGATCATGGCTGACCATGTAGGTTGTGCTTGACCATCGTGACCATGTAGGTTGTGCTTGATCATGTTGACCGTGTAGGTTGTGCTTAACCATGGTTGACCATGTTGACTATTGATGACTATGGCTAACCATGGTTGACATTGTTGACTATGGTTGACCATGTTGGCTATGGTTGTCCATGGTTGATAATGATTGACTATGAATGATTATGTCAAGGTTGATCATGTTAACTATGTATGAGCATGAAGGTTGTGCTTCATCAAGTTTACTATGGTTTGACCACATTTACTACATGACTATGGTTGTCATGTTGACTATGGTTTAGCATGTAGACTATGTTGACCATGTAGTCAACATGGTCAACTATAGTCAACCAGAGTTGACCATGTCGACTTAGTTTAACATGTAGACTATGTTGATCATGTATTCAACATGGTCAACCATAGTCAACCATAGTTGACCATGTTCATTACATGACTATGGTTGACCATGTTGACTATGTATGACCATGTACACTATGCTTGTCCATGTTGACCATGCTTACCATTCTTGTCCATGATTGATTGGCCTTTCTTAACCATGGTCAACTGTAGCCAACATAGATGGCCATGGTAAACCATAATCAACATGGTCAATTGTATTCAATATGGATGTCCACGGTCAACCATAGTCACCTATAACCTTTCATGGGAAACCATAGACAACCATAATTAACTATGGTCAAACATAGTAATACATAGTCTACATGGTCAAACATGGTGGATCATAGTTAACATTGTTAAACTTGGTCAACCTTAGCTAATCATGGTCACCCATGGTCAACTATAGTCAACCATGGTCATACATAGTCTACCATGGTCAAATATCGTCAACTATAGCCTTTCATGGGAAACCATAGTCAAGCTTGGCCATACATAGTCTACATGGTCAAACATGGTCAACCATATTCAACATGGTTAAGCGTGTTCAACCATATTGATCCATAGTCATCCATATGTCAACCATGGAAATAAAAAATCAACCATAACTCTACCATGTTCAACCATAGTCAACCAGAGTTAGACATAGTCATCCATGCTCAACCAAATTCAACAATGGCCAACCATAGACAACCATGCTCACCCATTCTCAACATGGTCGACATAGTTAATTATGCTCAAGCATGGTGAACCAATGTCAACAATGGTCGACCATAGTGAACCATAAACAACTATAGTCAAACATCTATCAAATATAGTCTTTCATAGTCAACTATTCTCAACCATGTGAAACTAAAGTCAACATGGGCAACCATGGTCAACTATAATTAAACATGGAAAACCATTGTCAAGCATATTCTACCATGGTCACCCATAGTCAACCATATGCCAACCATAATAAACCCTCGTCAAGGATAACTTTACCATACTTAACCATAGTCAACCATAGTTGACTATGATCAACCATAGTCAACGATGATCAACCATAGTCAACCATGGTCAGCTATATTCAAACATGGTCTATTACTCCTCCTTGTGCATGCCAATCATCAACTAGTATGACAACATTACTAAAAGTGGTTGGTATACATCAATCAATGTCATTAATTTGGAAGGGTGGAAAATGGTACCAATCGATGTATATCAACCACTTTTACTAATATGGTTGTACTAGTATATAAATGTATTATAAATGAACCGATAAAAATACAACCACTTATACCAATTCACTAAACAATGAATCGAAGAAAATTTCTATCTTAGAATGGCTTATATGTCTTAGTGAAATTTGTGAAAGACCATAACAATAGGGTAAGGGAGGCCCATGATAACATATGATGAGAAATTGCCATAGTGATTATAATCTCAGTCAACTAGTCTTAGCTTAAACTCCAATCCACACATATCTTAAAAGTGAAGCACACCCAGCCTAAAATGAGATATAGTAAAACTTTGTGTAATTACAAAGACTCATTTTCTATGAATTTTAGAAAAAAAAGATTTATTTAAAAAAGCTAATTAAAAGTTTAAGTGCTTGAAATCAGATGTCCTTAAATAATGTGGAAAATATATCATTATATCACCACTATAAAGTTGATTATTGATTATTAATATATGATACTACCATGCATATTATAATATAAAAAATACAAGATTTTAAAATTAGTGAAATGTGATCATCGATTTTTTTTTAGAAAAGTAAGCACCACACTTTAGGTTAAGGAATCATCTATATGCTTGTTGCGTTGAATGGTTAAGGAATCATGTGCTTATTTTGAAATGTGGAAGATTGTCCCCCCACAAATGTTTGATAACCCTTCCATAGCCAATATGGCAAAGACACTTGTTTGTAGATTTATGTATAGGGTTTATGACTAGGGACAAAATTTAAGCTAGGTTTTTAAATAAAAAATGCATTTTATTTTTCAGGAAATTCTTATTAGCATGGAGAGTTGGCAATACCAGGGATATGTAAGAGATGGTAATTCAATGAAGCAAAGCTTCCTCTACTAGTGTTTAATGGATGAGATTTGGATATGGGAATTTTTGTTAGAGGCGAAGCATTTCAAATTATTAATATGAAAGTAAGAGGCATATGAGGCATGAAAGTAAGAGGAATAATACTTCTTGTCCCTATTGGGGCTCTGTTCATGGAAAAGATCTCAAAAGGTTTGGGAATCTCAATGAGGTTTCAAATTGTGAAATGTTTACCGATGAAAGTCTGATGTTAGGTTTGAGGAGAGGATCGATGTAAGTTCAATTTCATAATGACTGTATATCAAAATATATCATCTATTGGGATTGTGGAACAACTAGGTCTCTTGTCAATATCCACCATCACCTGCGTTGGTTTCATCACCCCTCCTTGTCAATATTCAAAAGAAGGGGACCAATATTTGATAATTGATGGGCATTAGAAATTGGAAAAGGGAGATCAAGCAACTAAAGAGTCCATATTGTGTGGGTGAAGAAGGAAATGGTGGAGTTGTAGGAACATGAATCTTATAGAATGAATCTCCTACGCACCCACCCACTACCCTAGATTTGGGAATGAAGACATAACTAGAGAATCCATACTGTGTGGGTGAAGAAGGAAATGGTGGAGTTTTAGGAACATGAAATTTATATAATGAATCTCCTATGCACCCACCCACTACCTTGGATTTGGGAATGAAGACATGGTCTTATCCGCTACTGGTTAAGGGTCAATAATACTCAACACTAGAGGATTTGAAACAAGCTTTGTTTTTGGTATAACATACCCCAAAGAGAAGTAGGTTGGGTTAGGGAACTCCCTATCCCAAGTATACGTACCAGGTATGTTTTCTTACCATCCCAATAACTAGCATAGTTTTTTTTCCTTCTTGAGGCTAGCTCAATAACCAACATAGCTCCTTGTCGTTCTTGAGTGTTGTGACCTACTCACACGTGCCTTTTCTTCTACGTGTGCCTTGTATTACAACATTAACATGTTCCTTTTTTTTCCTTCATCGCCTTTAGTTCTTTCATGGTGAAGTGTGTGAATTTCCCACCCTATCAACTCTCTCCTCTTGAGCCACTCATTTCCTTTTTTAGGCTGTTTAATGGTGGTACAATAGAAGATAAAATTCTACTATGGTACACTCAGTCTTCTATGGAAGATAAACTTCTACTATGGTACACTCAGTCTTCCATATGCATTTAAGTTACATGGTATTATCTTATTTCCATGAGGAGAGAGGCCTCTCATCTTGAACTTGTGGAAATCCAAATGAGGTTCTCTCTCTATTCATATTCTATCACTTATGACCTATTATAATGCAAGTACCTTCTTTTTCGACCCGTTAACATGCTTGTACATTCTTTTCCTACTTAGAAACTACATGTTACAACAACTGCGTAAAGTAAATCTTTCAATGAAGGTTACAAATCCTACTCAAATCCAATGGTAAAGAACATAAACTAACTTGTAATTAAGGTTCTTACGAATCCTACTCAGCCCCAATGGTAAAGAACATAAACTAGCTTGTAATTGGACTATAAAGAACTAGAGTGACAATCAAAGGTTTGTGGCTGCAAGCCACAAACCATGACACTTTATTGTTTATGGAATACTTAAAAAACCATGTAGAAGCTTAATTATAATATTTGAATTCAGGTTGAGCTCAAGGATTCTCTTGTGAGTGCATTGATGGTGTTTGCAAATTCAGTTCAGAGGACTAGAAAATGCAACAGATTAGGCTTTCTCTTGTCAGTGCATTGATGGCATTTACATGTTGAATAGGGAAAAATGAACTTGAAGGGTGATAAAATGGAGTAGATTGGGGCAATCCTAATAGTTTAGATTTTTTTATTAAATAATTTAAGATTCTCATCAATAAATGGGAAAAATTAGCATACACCAAAAATATTTAAGTCTAATCTTTTAGATTGAGCTTTAGTCACACATGTGCCTGCTCTGGTGCACCCCCTCATTCATCCTGCTCACACCACCATGGCCCCAGGAGGGGGCCCCGAGGCTCCCCCCCCTCTTCCTCCAGAGATTGTTGCTTTCAAGAAGCTGGTCGTGATCAGCTGGAAACGCCTAGCATCAGATGCTTAGCAAAAATTCCCAAAAAAGATGGATAATATCTCTCTTGTCATCCTCCCAGCAGAAGAAACATGCCGATCTTCATTGAAATTAGCTGAATGAGGGCTTATTGGGAAGTTCACTGGATTATGGACTTCTCCCAAAGTTGTAGATGCGTGGGTGGAGAGGAACTGAAGTCCTCTAGTTAAGGAAGGTATCAGAAGACACCTTGTTAGTAGGGGATTCTTTGTCTTCGTCTTTGAAAATTTAGAAGACAAAAATCTCATCTTCAGGAACAAACCATATTTTATGGGCCCTCAAGTTTCGTACTTGAGTAAATGGTCCCCATATTGCAATCCAATGCAATATGTGCCTTTGATTGTCCCGGTTTGGGTGCACCTTCCTCATTTACCCTTGCACTGCTGGAATCTGAAGTCATTAGAATCCATTGGAAACACCCTCGGAAAATACATCAACAAAGCAGAGAGAAAGGATCAATATTCCTGTGCAAAAATATGCATTGAAGTTGATTTTGAGGTGGGGCTCCCAGAATCCATTCAACTAACGGTCGTAGACTGGTCTCACATCCAAGAATTGGACTATGAACAACTCTCATTTAAATGCAGGTATTGCCATGGTTACAAACAATTTTCCCAGAATTGCAAAAAGAAGGTCGAGGAAGAGGTGGAGAACTTGAAAGGCGATTAATGGACACATGTTCATAAACAAGACCTGCCAAAGAAAAGAAACATATCCAAAGGGAAAGGGGTGCCAATGGGGACTGACGCCCCTACCTCAGGGAAGGTACTTGGGGAAGGGTGCTCAACCCCTCCAATATCAAATGCTTCTAAAAAACCTTTCGAAATCCTTAGCAATCTTTCATAAACTTCTGATCCAATGATCAAACAACCTGAGCAACAGACCCTTACTCCTGTACCGGAGAAAGATAATGTAGAGAAAACCCAATCCGGTTCCCCAATAGGAATTTCATCCTCCCCCTCCTACGCAAAAATGATAAAAAGAAAACCTCTGGAAACCTCTAGATTTTTGGAAGAAGAGTATTTTGAGAGACCCTCAAAAAGAGCAGGGAGTAAATGACATAAGGAATCTAGAGAAGAAGAAGTGGAGAGGCAAAAAATGCAAGGAATCCAATCCACCATTGAAATGTCCATCGGAAGAAATACCAGAACAAGTCCCCCCAAGGGAGGTCCTACCCACTCCAATCCCATTAAATAATTCACGTAGTCTCTTGGAATTGCAGAGGCTTGGGGAATCCATCGAAGGCCAAAGTAGTCAAAGACTTTTTGAAAATTGAATCTCTCAAGATCCTCACGCTCTAAGAGACTAAAATTGAAGGGGAAATCCTTCTAGAAATCAACAACTAGAAATGGAAGAAAAACGCAGGTAAAGACATCAACGTAAGGGGCTCCTCAGGCGGTCTCACAACTCTGTGGGGAATGACAAGTTTCATCTAGAAATCTCTTTTGAGACTCAACATTGGATTTTCACCGAACTCTGACATAATTCATGTAAGATTACCCTCTCACTCTTCAATCTTTATGTTCCTGTCCTTTATTCTGAGAAGAAAGATTGTTGGTAATCTTTAGCAGATTTTTTAGAGATCTTCTCTCCTTCAAACATTATTCTATCCAAAGATCTAAAATTAGTTTTCGAACCAAAAGAAAAGAGAGGAGGCAACAGTGGCGGGGACCAAATTCTCCCCTTCGTTGAGGATATAGTTCATCAGTGGGACCTCCTTGACTTCAAGCATTCTAAAGGAATCTACATATGGAAAAATAACAGAGTTGGTGTTGATCACATCTCAGCTCGCCTGGATAGGTTCTTAGTCTAGAGCTCGTTCCTGCAAGAAAGGTGATTAATCTCTTCCAAGATTCTCCCAAAATTGACTTATGATCACAAACCCATCCTCTTGCATCCGAAAGAAGAAGAAAATATCAACCCAATTCCATTCTGTTTTAGTACTCTTTGGATAGATAAGGAGGGGTTCCTAGAAATTGTCCAATCAACTTGGTCCTCTCCAGTTACAGGGTCTCCAAGATTTGTGTGGGAGCAGAGATTAAAGGAAACAAAACAAGCTTTGAAATCTTGGGTTAGAAATCCCATTAACACCCCATCTAGTCTTAGATGAGAGATTGTTCAACAATTATCAGGTTTGCAACTAGAAATGGTGATCAAGGACATCACCAACTCAGAATTAGAGAAAGAACAAGATGTTCAAACCAAAACATTCCACGCTTTTCACCAAGAAGAAGAGTACTAGAGGCTTAAGTCTTAAAGCGTGTGGCTAAAAGCTGGAGATTGAAACACCTCCTTCTTTCATGAGTAGTTCAAAGCTCTCCTTTCCCGAAATCACATTTCTGAAATTGCCTCCATAGATGGATCGATTCACAAAGGTTTTGATCAACTCAAAGTAGCAACAAAAACACACTTTCAGAACCTTTACAAGGAAGATGGATCTGACTGCGAAGAGGCTACCTTAGACTTCCTCTCACACATACCCTGTCTTGTAAGCATGGATGATAATTCAGTCCTCATGAATCCCTTTATTGAATAAGAAATCTACAATGTCATCTGGTCCATGGAGCCCAACAAAGTTCTAGGGACAGATGGTTTCTCAATCCAATTATATAGAGCATGTTGGGACATAATGAATATTGATTTGCTGAGAATGATTAAAGCTTTCCAACAAAGAGTGAAAGTGGGAGGCAACACTAACTCCACTTTCCTATAATTAATCCCCAAAGAAGTGAACCCAAGCTCCTTCAAAATATTCAGGCCTATATCGCTTTGTAATGCTTCATACAAAATTTTGTCCAAGCTATTGGAAAACAAAATTAAACCTCTGTTAGAGAATTTAATTTCCCCCATGCAAGGTGGATTTGTCAAAGGGAGACATATTCTAGATAATATAATTCAGGTGCAAGAAGCCATGCACTCCAGTCATCAACGATGGGATCAAGGGATGCTTATAAATCTCGACATGGCAAATGCATTTGACCGGGTAAACCTCTCCTTCCTTTATAAAGCCCTTCTCTCTTTTGGTTTTTGTCCTAATTTTGTAAATTTAATTAAAGATTCTACTGAAAAGCCTTGGATAGCCCCACTAGTGAATGGTAGACTGAACAATTATTTTCAAGCTTCGAGGGGATTAAGGCAAGCCTGCCCTCTTTCCCCCTTCATGTACATCTTGATGGAAGATTCATTAAGCAGAAAGTTGATTGATGAAAAGAAGGTTGGAATGGTACTAAGCATTAGGTCGATGAAGGGACTTGATCCAATCAATCATGCCCTTTTTGCAGATGATTCTCTTATGTTGGGCGGAGCCTCCATAAAGATTGCAAAACAATTCAGCGAAATCCTTCAAAGATTCTGTTGTATCTCCAGAGAACTCATCAATAAAAGGAAAAGTGCAGTGTATGGGTGGAATGTAGATCAACAAACTATTCAACGAATTTCCCTTTACCTGGGGTTCTCGAGCTATGCTTCTTAGGGAAAAATAAAATATCTCAGACTTCCCTTAACTCTGGGCTCCAATAAGTCTTCATTGTGGACATAAATAATAAGAAAATTCAAAGAAAAAATCTCATCTTGGGGTGGTCAGTGGCTTACCAATGATGGGAAACTCACCCTCATTAAATCTGTCATGTCTTCCTTGCCAATCTACAAGGCTTCATTCCTTTTGGCCCCAAAGGCGATCATAACTCTCAAATTTCAAAGCTAATTTGAGAATTTCTCTGGCATGGAGGTAAAGGCAATCAAAAGAAATACCATTTAGTCAAGTGGGAAACTGTCAAATGCCCATATTCTGAAGGAGGATTACAGGTAAGAGATCCTGAGCTTCAAACCTAGAACTGGGTGGAAACATCCTTTGGGAACTTTATACAAATCCCAGGCACCCTGTATGTAAACTCCTAAGGAAAAAATACCTTAATGGGGCTTCTTTTAGAAACCTTCAGACATAAAATACTCCCAAATGCACGCTGATATGGAACCTTTGTTGTCGCGGGCACAATTTCTTCCAAAAGCATCTGTATCGTATCCCAGGGAATGGGAGAAAAACTATGTTGTGGCAAGATAGTATCATGCGCAATGCGCCCCTCAACGTTTCTGAAGAATTCAAGGAGATCCACAAGTGGCTAACTCAACACAGATTCATCAAAGTGGAAGATATCTCTTCGTGGAATGCGTCAGGGAGCTAGCAAACATGGACACTCTCCGGCATTCTAGATTATTTGCAAACCCATAAAATTCTTCTCATAGTTGTGTTGACGTACTTAGCTCTTGCTCACCTCCTCTTGTCGGACAAATGGGGTTGGGGAAAGACTAGATTCTACACCGCAGCTCAAGGATTTATTTGACTTCAATCCCTGCAAGCGTCGATCGAGTCGGCAACCCTCTGGAAGCAGGTCTAGGATCCTCTCGACCTTCCCAAAATAAACTTCTTCTGTTGGGTTTTACTGCACATGAAAGTATTGTCAGGAGAAAATATGGCAAAAAGAGGCATTATCAGTCCTCATAGATGTTCCATGTGTTGTAATGATCTTGAAACAATGGATCACCTATTTGTGGACTATCCATTTGCCCAAGAATTATGGAAGATCTCCCTTCAAGGTCTCAATGCCATAGTTCCAAAGAAGATTACAATGGTTACCTTATTCACCTCTTGGAAGGCTCACTATCCTCAAGAGTTTCAAAAAAGTTCAATTTGGAAAATAATTTGGCAGGCCATCCCCAAATACATTTGATGGAAACTATGGTTATCCAAAAATGAATAGATCTTCAACAACACTCTTCCTTCCCCCCAATGGTGGTCGCTAAAGAAAAAGCTCTCCTTCTTGAAACAGTGGCTAACCGTTCCTTCAAGAACGAAAATACTCACCTCCCTATAGAAAAGAAATGGATAGGAACCTTCACTTTTCGGGACAAAAAACAATCTTCTGTTTTCCCCTGTATCACTCCAGGATGGCGTTTGCGAGACACAAATGCACTTTTTCAAGCTTGGTGGAGGAGGCAAGGCATAGCCTTGGGTTTTTTCGACGGCGCCTCCAAAGGAAACCCAGGGAACGCAGGAGCAGACAGAGTGATTTACTCCTTGGATGGATGCTGAAAAGATAGCTTCAGTTGGGGACTAGGCCAGAGAACAAATAACCAGGCTGAAATTCTCGGGTTCCTAAAAGCTTGTCACATAGCGTGTGAAAATGGCAATAAAGAAATACAAGTTTTTGGAGACTCCGAAATTATGATAAAGATTTTAAATTCGAATGATCACTTCAACAATCCAACGATCAACAAGACATTGCAGAGTCTGTGACAAGTGCTGCAAGATTTCTCCTCCTCTCTCTTTTTCCACATCCAACGTGGATCGAACAAGGAAGCAGACGCAAAGGTGAACATGGGCTGCCTATTGCCTCTAGGTGCATTCAACAAAAATGACAAAGCCCCCCTGTGGATTCCCATCTCATAGAATTGGCTCTTCCTCTTCTCATAGCTCTGTAAGAATGGGATATGCTGTATTTTGGTTAAGCAGGAAATTGTTCCCTTATAATGATGATTGATTTGGCCTTGGCCCAACTGGTACTTAATTAAAAAATAAAAAATATCCATTTTAGTTAAAAAACAAAAATATTTAAGTCTAATCAAGATTTGTGGGCTAATCAATTTTTTTTTTGATATACGAAATTCCAAAAATAAAAAACTAATTTGTGTTTTTTAAATAAATCAAAATAATACCTTCTTCAAAACGAGTAGAATTAATAGGTCATGTAGATTTGACACCAACCGGATTAATATATACGTGCTTGGGCAGTACTAAAAATAAAGAGTAATGGAAATGGGGCATCCAACTTTCTTCACACGGTGAAAGTTTGAGCCAATTATTGCGGGTCTACGCAAATCCTTCATAATTAAAGTGAAAGTTTACGCCATTTCTTTAATAGAAAAATAAAGAGTAGTCAAAATCTTAATCTCTATTGGCAGTCAAAATCTTTAGTATAAAGAAAATGATATATCCGTTTGGAAGATGAGACTAGAAACTTCTTGAGATGATTTTTCGTGTGCTCCCTCCCATGTCTCCACGTCTTTCACGCCAAATTTCTAAGTGTGGTGTCAAAAGAAAAAACAAAACTATTATTCCGTTCAAAAGATCAGTCAGTGGCAACTGTATATGTCGTTTCCTTTCCTTTCAATAGCAGACAAACTTGACATGAGATCTAATCGCCAGTAATGGAGCACATCTCATCGTTATTGGTACCGATTCTTTATGCAATCGTTTTGTGGCCATAAACCCTGTGGGTCTCATTGCTGACCAACTTGGGATTAATCTCATAATTATGCCTTACAACAACGTCCTTCCCTTCCAAATCGATGTAGAGGATTGGCTATTTCATTTTAGCTGGGAAAAAAAAGTATATTTTTCTTTTGATACCACAGTGAGAAATTTGGCATGAAAGACGTGGAGAGAGGGAAGGAAGCACACTAAAAAGCAGAAACGAAGAAGTTTCTGGTCTNTTTTTTTTTATAAGTATTTTTTTTTGGACATTTTGATTAATAATCAAGGTTAACGAGTTAGTGGGTTAATAAATTAGGGTTTAGTGGGTTATTTCTTTTTTCGACATTTTGATTAATAATCAAGGTTAAAGAGTTAGTGGGTTAATAAATTAGGGTTTGGTGAGTCATTGAGTTCTAGTTGTTTAGATATTTTATGAATTAATAGTTGTTATTTTAGTGATAAAATGTGTTAGTGAATTATAGGTTGGTGTGTTAGTGTGCTCCTGGTTAGTGTGGTTAGTGTGATAGTGAGTTATACTCTTAGCCAATCAACAAGAATATAAGGATATGGATTAGTAGGTTAGTCATTATAGCAACAATAATTAGTGAGTTAATGAGTTAGTGATTAAGTTAGTTTTTGGGTGAGGGGTTATTGGATTATTGAGTTTAATGGTGTAATGGTTAGTATTGACGATTAGTGAGTTAATGGTTTAGAGATTATGGTCTTATTAGTTAGGAGGTTAATTGGTTAAAGGGTTAGTGTGTTAGGATTCAATCTCTTGTGGACAAGTTGAGTATTTATTAAATAAGTATTGATTTATTTAAGTCTATTAAAATTTATTTGTGTATTTAATTTTACATATACATTTTTTTTTAATTATTTTGTGATGATGTTGTTTTTTCGGTAATTTATAAATATTGTTTGTTATTATTGAGAATGATGATGATTACTCTCCAATAAGACCAAATATGGTTTATATTATATCTTAAGAAATTTAACATTTTGTTTTTATGGTTGAAATGATTTTAGATAAATTTTGGTATATATATATATATATATATATATATACTAATGATGCTGATTATTAAAGTCTACTAAGATAGTATTGATCTTTTATGTGTTTATAATAATAATAATAATAATAATAATGATAATTTATTTTTAAAGTCTATTGAAGTATACTTACTCTCTTCCCTCTCTATTTGAAATTGTGACTTCTTAAGTGGATACACATGTTTTTAAACATTAAGCTGAGTCCATCTATAAAAGAAAATTATTATCCTCTACTTACTTAATAGTGCAATCAATTAATACATACTGAATTATAAAATCAGGAGTTTAAAAAAGTTAATTACTTATAATAAAAAATATGAATTAAAAAAAATACTACTTTTATAATTACTTTTTCATCATTAAAAAAAAATTAATTAATTTTGAATTTTTTTATTGCTTCTAAAATAAAAACCATAATTTTATTATCTTTAAAAGTTTGAATTGTAAATGCAATCAATTAATACATATTGAATTATAAAATCAAAAGTTTAAGGAATTTTATTGTTTATAATAAAAAAAGTGAAGTAAGTAAAATTTCAAATTTTAATGGGCCTAGTTATGCATGGCCATATAGGTTTGAAACTCTTTGTTATATAAAGGTGA
This sequence comes from Picea engelmannii, assembly GCA_009831015.1. Classification (NCBI taxonomy): domain Eukaryota; kingdom Viridiplantae; phylum Streptophyta; class Pinopsida; order Pinales; family Pinaceae; genus Picea; species Picea engelmannii. The sequence goes on from ML782612.1 coordinate 388,886, forward strand.
AACCAAAAAATGTAATCATGATAAGGATGGGTGTGGCTTAGACTTAAGATTTGGAATCTTTCCCTATTCAAAAGTGACAGCAAAAGATCCAACCATTATAAGGATTGATGTGGATTAAACCCAATGCAATACAAATGATCTTAATTTCAGATCCTGCAAATATATATATAAATTAAAAAAAAATTATTATTTTTATAATTACTTTTTAATCTTTAAAAAATATTTTTAATTATTTTTGAAAGTTTTAATTATTTTTATTAATAAATATAAAATTCATATTTCAATTATTTTTAAAAGTTTATTTTTTAAGTTTTAATTATTTTTATTAATAAATATAAAAATCATATTTCAATTATTTTTAAAAGTTTATTTTTTATTTTTAATTATGAGAGGGAAAATTAACATCTATAGACTATTTTTTAACCTTTTAAAATAATTCCAATTTTTATGTAAAGAAGTGTTTTAAATAATTAAAACTCTATAATATCGTAAACATATATAAAAAAACATATCTACAAAATTAATTGAGAATTCAAAATTTCGATTTTTAAATTTAGTAAGTAAAATTAAATAATTTAAGTTTATAAGTTACACAAACCAAAAATTCATATTAAATATTATCATAACTATATTAAAATAATTTAACTCAAACATTTAAAAAATATATCAATTTTAAAAATTATTATTTGACATATTAGGAATTTTCAAATAAAGTTTTTAAAAAAATTCATTATCCATTTCACAATATTATTTTTTATTTTATAATAATAATAATAATCTATTTTTTAAGGTCACCACTAAGCCACACCAAATTGGTGTATGAGAACCCCTTGTTTGGGACAAAGGACATACCCTACCCCCTCTGGATTTGAACTTGTAATCTTTTAAGAGGAAACACATGTTCTTAACCACTAGGCCCACTCAAACTGATAATGTTAGCAATATCTTAATATATTAATTGGTTAAGAAGATATTCATAATATCATTTTTTATTTTATAATAATGTTAGCAATATTTTATTATATTAATTGACATTTGGTTATTATATTAATTTTAAAGGTATTTAATGGTGCTAATTTTTTTAGATATCTAATATTTCTATGTTAATTCATATTTTATAATATTCCATTGTACTATTTTTTTAATATTATATATATTTTAAATTTATTACAATATTCTCTGATTTTCTTCTATATTGATGATGATGATGATGATGATTAAAGTCTACTAAGACAAAATTGGTCTATTGGACCTTAAGAGGGCAAGTGATTACTTGCTATTCTTTAGAATTTTGTTTATGTGATCATTAAGAGAAGCTTTCCAAGATCACCATACTTTTGTTCAGTCAAGAGGTCACGAAGGTTGGTAGTGTGAAAAATATTTTGAAAATGAGATATAATATGGGTATATGCTGGACAATCTAAGAGAAAGTTATTTTCATCTTCAACCTTCTTAGTTTCACAAAGGTGACACACTCTTTCATCCCATGGTGTTTTAGGAATTGATCAACTCCCAATTTCACTATGGAGCTTGTGAAAATTTGTTCTTATCTTAGCAATGCTTATTTTTTTCTTTACACTTGGAAAAACACCAACTCTAGATTAGGGTTGATTACATCCTTATAATACCTTAATTTTCTTTTTTCCTCTAACTCTTTATCACACCACATTTTCTCCTTAAATTTTGATTTGACATTTTTTTAATAGTATCTTTATTCTGCAAAATGGTGTCTTCCATGATTCCCCAATAGTTTAGTCAAGAGCGAGCATCTTTATGCCATCCTCGTTGATGGTGGTAATGACTCGATTTTGAAGCAATTTTAGGAATCCTCTTGTCTTCCATGTTGTTTAACTTGTTCTTATACATTGGGTATCTAGTCATATCCATGCTCTCAATGGGGGAGAGGCTTGTTTCTAAGAGGAGGATTTGATATGGAATATTTCTTTTAATTTTAAGATTATAGGTTATAAAATTATTTTGTATTTTCTCTATCTTTCTCCAGGATTCGTGAGAGATATTATATACCTATACTTCACATCCATAAATAATAATAGGTGTAACAAGAGTCTCAAAGATGATTTTATTCTTATCCCAAATCCAAAGATCAACCGATTTACAATTTTTTTGCAATCCCATAATAAGATTTGCATCCCCCAATAATCATTTTCTCAATGCTATAATTCCAATTGAGCTTGTGGTGAATATCAATTCCAAGATATTTGTATGAAGTCACTTCCTCCAAGTTGGTTTTGTCATATAATAAGTTATCATAAAGGATCTTATTGGATTTAATAATCATGACCTTAGTATTATCTGTATTAACAGACCCATATTGGAGAAAAAATCCTTGAGGATTCTTAGTTGGTTTTCAAGATCATGGGGACTCCTTTCCATAAGAACGATATAATCGACATAAACAAGAAGATTGATGACTATATCAGTGAGAGTAGGGCCGACACAACCTTCTTTTTCCAAACAATATTCTAACTTGTCAATGTACATGCCAAAGAGGGTAAGGGACAATGGACAACCTTGTTTGACTCTGATATTGCAGTTAATCTCTTTTGAGCATCCCTCGATGTTTTTAAACTTAGCAATAACTTTCTCATACATCCTTATTGCAACAACCCTCAACTTGAGAGGAAATTGTATTTCTTCCAACCTATTCCAAAGGTTTTTCCTAGGAACCATGTCAAAAGATTTTCTAAAGTCAACAAAACAACATAAAAGATTAGTTTTAGTATTGTAGAACTCCTCTGCAATGATTCTAAAGGTAACAACATGGTCCACAGTTGAATGATATCTCCTAAACCTAGTTTGGCATTTATCTCTTTTACCATGACTTTCTAGCCAAAGGCTAATCTTCTTTTCCAAAATAATTCCATAAAGTTTGGCTAAAATTGGGCTAATCATAATGGTCCTATAATTAGATGGAATGTTTCTATCCCCATTTTAAAAAATAGGAACAATGAGGCTTTTCGTCCAGGGTTTAGGGAAGTCCTGTTTGACTGCTAAATTGAAGAGCTTGTGTATGTGAGGGATAAGGATTGGCCCTCCGATTTTAAATTTTTTGGCTTGGTAGCCTTCAATGTCCGTAGATTTCCCATTTTCAAGCCGCTTAACTCTGAACTCTATTTCATCTAAAGAAAAAACTTCTTCCTTTGTAGGGACAATCAGAATGGTGTCCATGGAATTAGGGAACCTGTAAAGACTTTTAAGGTAATTCTTTAATATTGTGTTTTAGAATTTGGCTCTAGAACTTCTTAGGATCCAAATTATATAGTTGTGAAAGTTTCTCTTTCCTTTTATTGATATAGTACCTTTCTTCCTTGTAATTAGGTCTTTGTACGTATTGATCTTATTGAGTTTTAAGGACTCATTAGAGGCATCCCTAATGGATTTCCTAGAAATTTTACATTCTTTATCATACCAAGGGTTGGTTTTTCTATTATTCTTTTTATAGGACACCTCGAAAGAGAATTTGTTAATAGAAGTGGAAAGAGTAGTTGTAAAATTATGATAGAGTTCTTCAATGTTGTCCTTATAAGTTAGGAGATTTAATTTACTATTTAAATCCTTTTAAGAAAATGTCAACTTTACATTTTTCAAAGCACAAATTCCTTTGATTATCATAATTTTGTTCAATGGTGTTCCTATGAATGTAAAAGTTTAGAGTTAGGGTTAAATGTTTATGATCATAGTCAAGCTCATGGTTATTTAAAAGGTCAAAAGTTTCTATTTGGTTGGAAACAGGGATATCAAATATTATGTAATCTACAACACTACTACCTAGCCCATGAATACAAGTAATCTGGTTCGAGTTTGACCACTTCATTACTCCATTCAAAATTATTAGGTCTTTAGATATGCAAAGATTGACCAACTCAGTACCAAAAAAATTGTCAATTAGGTCTTCAAAGCTTCTTTTCTATCTATTAGATAAAGCAAGGTTCTCATATAGCCATAGAGGATTATGGTTGGAGTCATTACTTAAAATAGTATCTTGTTTACTTGCAGTCATAGCATTAAAGTCTCCTAGCAGGAGGATATTACCTTCATTTTTCAAACTATAAATATCTTCTTCTAAATTATTATAGGGACAATTGTTATCTAGATTATTTTTCTTATAAAAAGTAGAATTAATAGGTGCAAAATAGAAAATTGCTATGTACATCTTCTTAGCGTTGGTGTTTGAAATTTCTATCCAAATGTATTGATTGAGAGGGTCAATCTTATGAAGTTGAATGTGAGGAGAAATGTTCTTTCTAATGTAACAAGCTATTCCTCCTATCCCTCTATGGTAGAATTTTTTGTCCCATGCCGACCACAAGACAAATCCTTCTATGTTAGGGACCTTAGACTCCTCATACTCTCAATTTTCAACTAGACAGATACTATCAATATCACTCGGGATCTAACTTATCATAGGACCTTTGCGCCATGGAAAGCCACGAGAGTTCCAAAAAAGGATCCTGAGTGTCCCAAATTCTTATTTATTATTATCCTTCTGGTCTCTATCCCTAACAATAGCTTTTTGATTTCTAATTATTGCCCACTTTCCTTCTTTCCTGGCTTCATTTACCTTTTGAACTTCCTTCCTTAATTCATCTTGGTCTTCGGGAATGAGGTCTTCATTTATAAATATTCTTGACCCTTTTAAGCTTGGAGATTTACTAAGTATGCTATATTTATGTTCATTACAACTTACCTTGACACGGATCAACCTGTCTTTGTGATCAATTATTTTTCCTAGCCTCTTTGCTTCTATGAGGTACGTTGTATCAATTTGTGATTTATTATTTAATTTTTCTTTTACTATTGCTAGCTTATCCTCCTCTTGTTGTTCTTTTATACAAAAAATTATGAGGTTAAAGGCTCTTTTGTTATGCTCATGGTCTAGTTCGATTAGCTTATTCAGTTCCTCTTTGATGGGTTTGATATCCAATTTATTTTCCATATTATTGAGGGTCAAATTGTTGGTTAGTTTTTCTTCTAGCTCTTTATTCGTATCTATCAAGTTGTTATTTTCTTCAACCCCTTTTTCTTGGTTGATATTTTATGTTTTTCCATTTCTTGAATCCTATCCTTCATTATTTGAGTACGAATGATATCTTTAATTTTTTTATCAATCATTTCCTCTATATCTATTTGGAGTTTTACCTCTCTTTCTTCACTCCTTTTTTCTAATGTTTCTAAATCTATTTGGATTTTGACATCTCTCTCTTCTCTCCTTTTTCCTACTCCATATAATAGTAAAGGATCTCTAGGGTGATTTTGGGGGACATCCCCCTCTTAGGGGGAGTTTTTGGAATAGGTGGAGGAGTGCTCATATTGAAAAGAAGAGAGAAAATAAAATAAAATAAATGTAACAATTATTGTTTTGGATTGACTTTATTTGTCAAATAAACTTTTACTTATGAAACTTAAAACAATAAATAAATAAAATATATTTAAATCTCTTTAAGTTAATAGATTATAAATATATTTTAAATTAAAATTGAATCAAAGTAAAAAGTGACTCACCTCTTTTGAGTTGAAGAAGTAAAAAATAATTTCCAAAAAATGTATCTAGAGAATCCTTTTAGAGAAACTAAAAGGTAAAAACCAAAGAGAAGTATTATTTCCATTCAAAACTGCGGATATATAATTTTAGAAATAAAATATCTCCTTCAAAACAAGAGAAATGTTAATCCAGTTCAAAACCACATAAATATAATTTCAAACTCCTAAAGAAATATTATATATAACAACAAAACAAAAAAAAATAAACCAAAATTGTTTTGTATTCTATTTTTTTTAATATTATATATATTTTAAATTTATTACATTATCTGATGATTTTTTATATTATATTATTTTTAATTTTATAATAGATAACATTCCATTATACTAATTTTTAATATTATATATATTTTTTAAATTTATGACATTATTCTATGATTTTTTTTACATTATATTAATGTTAGTTTTATAATAATATTAATTTTTTAATATTATATATAAATATTTTAAATTTATTACATTATCTTATAAAAAAAATATTATATTATATTATTTTTAATTTTATAATAATGTGAGTTATATCTATATTAATTTCAAATTAATTTATATACTATAGTATTTTTTATTTTTTTAATTATTTATAAATTCATGATGATGTTCATAATTTTATAATTAACCATTAAAAAAAGAAAAAATAAGAAGAGAATAACAATAAATGTTCATGTTGAATATCATGGAAATGAAACTACCCAAATTATTATAATTTGTTTTTTTAAGTAAAGATTTAAATTATTAAGTTATTAAAATAAAAAAACTATGTATTATATTATTAAGAATAACATGTTAACAAGAAGTGGTGCTTATTCTAAATGATTTTTTTTTTTTTCCAGGTATAACTCAAATAATCAAGCATAAGTTTTAGTTATATATATGGGAATGAAATTGTTAAGAAGATATAATCCACTCGTGTCATTGTCATTGGTGATTTAGAATTGAATCATAAATGGTCTAGGAAAAATCAACGAGAGCTTCCAACCTAGCCTTCAAAGAATTTATAACATGATTAAAATTGAAGAGAAGAACAATCAATCAGTGAAATACTTTCATGTATTTGAAAGGAAAAACGGGGAGGTTGATCTTTTAGCCAAAAATGCTAAAGAATGTAATGCATGTCTAAGTGATTGATTGCAATGCCATTTTTTTTAATTAGTTAACTTGTTACTTGAGACAAGGTTAATTAACAAAACATAATTATATTGTTTGACTATGATAATTTAGGGTTTCAATTAAAAATCGAATTAAGTCATGACTTAATTTAGTCAACTTAGTACAAGGTAATAAGTTTAGTCTAGTTTATGCATGTTTTCCCAAAGTTACACAGTTACATTAACAAACGATACCTCTTTGTTTTCTTATTTATTAATTAGTAGAAATCTAAATTAAATCAATCAACTTCATAGGATTGGAAAATTCACATTACAATCATTGAATAGTGAATATGATAGTGAATGTGATGCAATTTAAGTTATTTATTGTACATTGCACATTCATTCATTATACATTACAATCCAATAACAATAACATAAAACAAGTACCTAAACAAATATTAATACAAATAACTTTATATCATTGATATATAATATTAATACTATTTAATTATTAAATATCATTTAAAAACAATTATATCAACCCTTATCAATTTATCTAATATAATATTATATAAGAAAATTCACTTAAACCTAATATTCTCAATAACTAATAATTTTTAGTATGATTGTAAACATATCCTAATTTCCATCAATTAATAAGTGATTTTTAACACTAATCATTATAATCATATAAATTAACAATGTTAAACATTGAAATCAAATGAATAAATAAATTAATATAAATTAATATATTATAAGGCTCATCAAATTAAAATAAATTAACAATTTTGATTTACAATCAATTACTTATTACCCTTCCCTAATGCAATTAATCAATATTTAGTTTCCTGATTTAGATGCAGCAATACCCTTCACCCCAACCCCCCTCTCTCTCTCTCTCTCTCTATATATATATATATATAAGTGGTTACCGGAATTCAGTAAGTTATCAACTTCAGAAAGTAACTAAGCTAGTTGACAATGGTTGCTATGTATGACTTTATATTCCTATTCATGGGGAAATGAATACAGTTGATTGTTTTGCAAATTAATTAATAGATATGGAGAGATTCTAATTTACAGAAATCGGTACGCCTCCACAGCCTAAAGATAATGCATCATAAATTCAAGGCTAAGTATTCTCCCTATCTACATATTGCCAAAAAATGCTAATGTATTGTTTTCGCTGGCTAACTATGAAAGTTTCAGGAGCTAACAATAATAGGTTATGAATTTAGAACTGTTCTTATTAAGTCTTAGACAACTTAAAATATGCCTCTCTCTCTATATATATATATATATATAAAGGAGAAGAACCCGACTTCAAGGAAACTTAAATTCATTAACAAATTTTACCAGAGAACTTAATTAACTTAATTATCTATGGAACAACGATAGTTGTGCTGTCAATGTAATCTTAACCTTAATTATTATAGTCATCTAAAAATACAATCAATATAAAACCATATGATGGCCAGGATCAAGCGATCCCGTAATATACAACTATTACTTTCTGACTCCATAGCTGAAAGCAGAGCGTTCTTCATTGTAAAATTAAAAGAAAATACTATATATTTTCGATTCCATAAGAGCGTTCTTTCACTGTCGTTCCTTGTAAAATTAAAATAAAATACTATATATTTTCGATTCCATAACTGAAAGAAGAGCATTCTTTTACCGTATTTATTTATAAAATAATAAAAAAGTTAACCTGTAATGGTTTTTCTCAAGTTATAAAACTTGTCCCTGTTCAACTATAATTTAATAACTAACTCGCCGGAACTTAGATCCAACACTTTTATCTCAAATTTTAAACATCATTTCGATGATAATTTCAGCCTCATATCTAGGTGTGCATACAACTATTATCTCATACTCTACATGAAATCCATAAACTTGGATCTACTAACATATTAAAAAATTGTCTAACAATAAGTCAATAATCCATTGATAACATCAGAGGTATGCCACATATGCTAGAAATTAAATAAAATGAAGTATGCAGTTTTTTACTTATAAAAAAAAAAAATTCGAGCAAGGAGTGTTGTTTGCCGGTCAAATAGATTTCAGAAGCATCACTTGCAGAAATAGAAATGCTCAAGTCCAAGGTAATTAAATTTGATGGTCACTCCTATTGGTCAACTGAATTTTTTTATGACTGGTTTTTTTCTTAAAATTGTGAATCATTTAAATATTATTTGTTATATGTGTTTTTATTCATTTTTTTTGTAAATACAAAAGCATCAAGACACAACATAAAATTATTATGAAATTGCATTTAATATAACATCGTCAAATTCTTTCACATGAAATACAACACCATTAAAACATAAACATACAGTAGTTAAGAATGATTGTTATAAAAATAATAATAAAAGTTATGGATTACAAAATTTGAAATAATTATCATTATTAAATTTTAATATAATGAAATAATAAATATTATTGAATAATTTTGGATTTGTTTTTTAAATAGCAACTACTAATGTTTCCTAAAATGAAATAAAACAGAGCTTGTGAGAGATAAAATAAGTGTGAAAGAAAGTGTTTTCTAACTTCATCTAAAAAAATACTTGCAATTTAATTTTGAATCTCACTTTTCAATCTCTAGGATGTGATACTGTATAATTTCCAAAACAATCTCATGACTTGTAAGTTGTGAGCGTCCCAACATAGCCTATGCTATAACAATTTAACTTAAATACAATGTGTTATGCATGCAACTTGCAAGTTGCAACCTCCATACTCACGAATTTATCAATTAAAAATAAAAAATAAATTACTACTTTCCTAAAATTACTCCTTTATGTTTTTTAGTTTTTACTTAAGATTCCCAAAATTACTCATGGATGTTTCTTAGTTTTTACTCAAGATTGCCTAACTTTTCTAAACTTTAATTCTTGTCTTTAATTTTTCTCCTAGATGTTTCCTTATACAATTTGTTCTCATAAATTTAATAATTGTTATTTATTTATTCACTTATTTAATATCATGCATGTCTTTTAGGTTCCTTCCTAATTTTTTGTTTTTCTTTAATAATTTATATTTTTTCTTGCATTCTATATTTCGTTTAACCATAAATTATTAAGATAAATTAATTTTTCGATAAACATCAATAACTTCCAATAAATTTGATTTTCAAGTTTTAGAGAAGGGCTCTATCATTTACTTTATCACCTTGCCCTAGAAGTTTAATGTGAAACAAAGGATAAGGGTACCACCAAAGCCATGCCTTTTTGGAGATAATATTACTCCTATAGTTTTTCCTATTACAAGACTTATGGACCCATTCTACCTCACAAGTTACTAATACCCATTCTACCCTCACTACATCTTGCAACCCTCTAAGTAAGAGTGTCCCTCACTCTTCAACTTCGGCCACAACCAGAGTGATAGTGAGTGGAAACGAGAATGTTGTTCTACCCCTCAATTTTTGGCGGGTTTAGTTTTGTATAGCCCCTGTACTCTTTTTTTGAGTCGGATCGGAAAGCATAATCCCTGTGCATGCATCCACTAAACAAGTTTTAATAAAAAATGTCGGTAATCAACATAAGTCATTTATTGAAAATTTCATCAATTCATTTACTCCCTAACTTAGTCATTGAGTTTCATGTGCACCCAGGATCTCATTAGTAATATCTATACAATCATGATCATCCATTAATTCTATTCAATAAGATATAATGTATAACTAATCATTTTCACATTTAACATTTTAAGAATTTCATAAAAAAATATAATATTCATCAAGTATTAAATAATGAGGTCATTGGCTAGAAAAGGCCCTCAAATAATAAGCTTGTCATATAAACATTTAGATGAAATTGGGAATTACAAAGAAACAAACATATTCTAAAGGTAAAGGAGGTATCATCCATGCATTATTTCCCATAGTTTAATGGCTCAAGAGAAATTCAATTTTTTTGGTTTAATGGCTTAAGGCAAATTTAAATTTTTGTATTGGCGAGAAAAGGCCCTCAAATAATAAGTTAATAATAAGCTTGTCATATAAACAATTAGATGAAATTGGGAATTAGAAAGAAATAAACATATTCTAAAAGTAAAGGAGGTATCCTCCATGCATTATTTCCCATAGTTTAATGGTTTTCATATTCTAAAGGTAAAGGAGGTATCATCCATGCATTATTTCCCATAGTTTAATGGTTCAAGAGAATTTTTTTTTTTGGTTCAATGGCTCAAGGCAAATTTTAATTTTTGTATTTGCTAGCAAAAACCCTCAAATAATAAGATAATAATAAGCTTGTCATATAAACAATTAGATGAAATTGGGAATTACAAAGAAACAAACATATTCTAAAGATAAATGAGGTATCCTCCATGCATTATTTCAAATAATAAGCTAATATAAGATTGTCATATAAACAGTTAAATGAAATTGGGAATTACAAAGAAACAAACATATTCTAAAGGTAATGAAGGTATCCTCCATGCATTATTTCCTATAGTTTAATGACTTTTTGGTTTAATGGCTTAAGGAAAATTTTAATTCTTGTGGATTTTTGGTTCAATGGTTCAATACAAATTTTAATTCTTGTTTTGACTCAAGAGAAAAAAAAAATTGTTCAATGACTCAAGGAAAATTTTAATTTTAACTTTTTGGTTCAATGGCTCCTTTTTGGGCTCAAGGCAAGTTTTAATTTTAACTTTTTGGTTTAATGGCTTAAGGAAAATTTTAACTTTTGTTTTGACTTAAGAGAAATTCATTTTTTTTTTTTTTTTGGTTCAATGTTCAAGGAAGAATTCATTTCATTATCGCGTGAGCGCCTAGGGTTTGTTGTGAGCGCCTAGAGTTCGTTTTTGCAACCAGAGCTGGCCATGGCCACCCCATAGGGTGGGGATTCGACCCCTCCCCCTCCGAGCTCAGAAGAGGACGCGTTCAGGAAGCTGATTTCCAGCGGAGGCAAGCGCAAGGTCCCTTCTACTGTTCCAAAATTCATAAAAAAGCTAGATGAAATCCCAGAAATCGCCCTCCAGGAGACGCAATCGATCAAGATAGCCCTGGCTCTCTCTGAGAGAGGGCTGGTAGGCCAGTTTATGGGACTTTGGCCCTCAGCAAAAACCACCGATGCCTGGGTCCAAAGGAACTGAAAGCCCCACCTTAAGCAAGGAGTTACCTGCTACCCTCTGAGCAGTGGATTTTTTCTCTTCGAGTTTATAAACAAGGAAGATAAGGATCTCATTTTCAGAAATGGACCATATTTTATGGGAAACCAAGGGCTGTATCTGAACCGCTGGACCCTAGACTTCGATCCCATGGTGGAACTGCCAAAGGAGGTACCTGTTTGGGTCAAGCTCCCCAACTTGTCAGTTCACTACTGGAACTATGAAGCTCTGCAAAAGATAGGGAATGGAATAGGGAAATTCATTGATAAGGCAGACAACAAGTCCATCTACAACTGCGCTAGGATATGTGTTGAAGTGGATCTTGAGGCAGGGCTCCCGGAGGCGGTGAAGCTTACTGTGGGCAACTAGTCTCACTACCAGAAACTCGATTATGAACACCTTCCATTCAAGTGCATAACCTGTCAAGAGCACGGACACTTCCAGAGGAATTTCCCAAAGAACCAAAGCCCAGAAAAGGAAGATGTTGAGGGTTGGCAAAAGGTCAAGAAAATCAAACCACGTCCTAAATCCAAAGATCCAAGGCCAGAGCAGGCGATCCTACCTTCATCTTCAAAGACAAACCCTCAGAAGGTACCTCTGAAAGAAGGGGCTAACAAGCCAAAGGAAACCATGAAAGAGCCATTCGTTATAGTCTCTCAGTCCCCGCCAGCCCCAGAAAATCCGATTCCGGTCAACGAAACCCCGCCAGCAGATGAACGCATGAAGTCGAATGAGGAGCACAATCCTTTAGACTCTGAAACGGGCACATATATAGATGAGGGGGCCACGGAGACCAGCAGTTCTATTGGAACCCCTGAGAAGGCCCCTAGAGGAAGGAAACCAGAGAGGGAAAAAAGGGAGGAGAAATCTTACAGGGACGTAACTGCAGGATTTCAGC
>ML782612.1:401587-429455 GCA_009831015.1 Picea engelmannii
GAAGCTGTCAAAGATCTAGTCAGAATGACTTCCCTGGATGTACTTCTGATCCAGGAGATGAAGATGGAGGAGCCTGAGACCTTCCAGGCTAGTAAAAATTTTTGGAAAAAAGGAGCAGGTAGAGCCGCTAGCGCCAGGGGAGCTTTAGGAGGTCTAGCCACCTTATGGAATTCCTCAACGCTAGACCTGATCGAAGAACATATCACCATCCACTGGCTATTCACGAAGTTGTTGCACCGCGAATCGGGACATCATGTTAGCCTCTTTAATATTTATGCTCTGGTTCTTTTATCGGAAAAAAAGATTGCTGGGAATCTCTGAATAATTTCCTTGCTACTAACCATCATGAGAATCTCATTCTTGCCGGAGATCTGAATGTCACCCTAGCCCTCTCTGAAAAAAAAGGAGGAACACTCGTAAGAGACCCTGCAAGGGAGTGGGTTGAAGACATTATGCTGGATTGGGATCTGGAGGATATCAAACCCAGCAAAGGAAATTTCACCTGGAACAACAAAAGAGTGGGGCCGGGGCACATTGCAGCCCGCCTAGACCGCTTCCTAGTTCACTCTTCCTTTTTAACCCTTGGACTTCTCGCCTCATTTGAAATCCTGCAAGCATGCACCTCGGATCATAAGCCCATCTCCCTTTCCCTGATCCCTGGAGAAAACCTGGGACCGATCCCCTTTCGCTTCAGCCCTCTATGGGTCTCCTCGGAAGGCTTCCTCGAGCTGGTATCATAGTCCTGGAAGAAGAGTGTCTCGAGATCACCTTTCTTCATTTGGGAAGAGAAACTGAGAAGGCTCAAAGTGGATCTCAAAAACTGGGCAAAGAACCTGCCCTCCCCTTTACAAGAAAGGAAAAAATCCCAAAGGGCCCTGGAGATTCACCAATGTCATATGGAGTCTTCCCCGGTCACCCCAGCGATGCTGAACGACGAGTTGGAGCTACAAAAGAAGCTTCACAAAGCTCTTAGAAGAGAGGAAGAGTGTTGGAGAGTAAAGTCGAGAAGTCTCTGGCTCCAAGCAGGAGACAAAAATACTTCTTTCTTCCACAAGCAGGCAAAATCCCGAAAAAATCAGAACTCAATCAGAGAGATCCATTCTCAGGGGCAAACCTTCAAAATATTTGAGGAGATCAAACTTGCAGCCTACTCCTTCTATAAAAATCTGTTTACTGAAGAGCTGGAGGCCCCTACTAGACCAGATCTCTATCCTCTCACGGTGGTCCCCAAGATGATAAATGAAGATGACAACCGTTGGTTGACAACCCCTATCACGACAGAGGATATCAGCAAAGCTCTCCAAGCTATGAGCCCGGATAAAGCCCCCGAGCCTGATGGTTTCACGGCCAGTTTCTATATAACCTGCTGGGATATCATCCAAAAAGATCTAGTCAGAATGGTGAGGAAATCTCAGAACTGTAGCAAAATTGGAGGGAGCACCAACTCCTCCTTTCTAGCTTTAATCCCTAAAGAGAAAGGTGCCCAAAGCTTTTCAAGATTCCGTCCTATTTCGCTTTGTAATACGGGGTACAAAATCATCACCAAAGTAATAGCAAACAGAATAAAAAAAGTCCTCCCCAGGATCATCCCGGAGAACCAGGGGGGCTTCATCCGGGGGAGACAAATCCAGGACAATATTATCCTTGTGCAAGAGGCTATCCACTCAAGCTGTCAAAGGAAGGAAAAAGGAATATTAGTCAAGCTAGATATGGCAAATGCCTTTGACAGAGCCCGACTGAATTTCCTCTTTGCTGTGATGCTCAAGATGGGATTCCACCCACACTTGGTTCGCTAGATTAGGGCCTGTATAGCGGGGCCGTGGATCGCCCCCCTGGTCAATGGCAGACCGACTAATTTTTTCCAAGCCTCAAGGGGACTTAGACAGGGCTGCCCCCTGTCCCCCCTGCTCTATGTCATTCAAGCATTTGTGCTAAGTTTTTAGCTGAATAAGAGAATGCAGAAATGCACCTTAATTGGCCTCTCAATTTCTCCTAGAGTTGAGAGAATTAATCATGCTCAATTTGTCGATGATACGCTCCTTCTGGGCCAAGCCAACCTGTCCACTGCAAGAGCACTCAAGAAAGAATTGGATGACTACACTGAAATTTCAGGCAGCGAAATAAGTTTGAGAAAGAGTAAAATTTATGGCTGGAACTTCCCTCCTATAGAAATGATTGGTATTTCCAGGGTGCTGGAAATGGAAGGAACTTCAACGTGGGAGTACATTAAATATTTAGGAATCCCGCTAGTCAAAGCGGCCCCCAGAAGTAACCTGTGGCTGCCTCTATTAGACAAGATGAAAGCCTGGATCTTGGCCTGGGGAGCAACCTGGCTGAACAAAGCAGGGAAATTAATCCTCATAAATTCTGTTCTCACGTCTCTTCCTGTTTACTAGGCCTCCATTCTCCTTGCCCCGAGAGGATTTGTGAGAGACTTAGACAGCATGTTGAGAAAATTTCTTTGGGAAGGGGGAAGGAATGAGGGGAAAAAAATGCACCTCGTCAGTTGGGATAAGGTAAAATCCCTCAGGATGGAAGGTGGGCTACAAGTAAGAGATGTGGCCACTCAGAATCTAGCCATGGGAGGTAAGATACTCTAGAAGATGATAAGAGGTAAATCCACCTGGAGCTCCAAAGCTCTAAGGATTAAATATTTCTGTGGTCACAAAGAAAGGTGCCTTGAGCACGCCACCTTGACTAGAAAAGGCTCTCCCATCCTTTCTCTCAGCCTTAAGGCTCTTGATTTGATTACCTCAAAGCTTTTTGGATCCCGGGGAATGGCAGAAAAATCAAGTTTTGGGAAGACTCTATTTTAGGACAGACCCCTTTAAGTTTTCTGGAAGGGATGGAAAACATCAAGAGTTGGCTCCATTCCAATAGAAAATTCACCCTGTGGGACCTGTCAGCTTGGAACCAGGGCGGCTCTTGGCTTAAGTGGGATTTGGGGGACTATCCGCAGTACTCAGAAACTGAAGCTCGAACCCTCCTGGATGCCCTTCAAGGGTGCTCCCCCTCCTCGGCCAGGATGAAGGACAAAAGAGGTTGGGGGTATTCGTATGGCAGTTACTCAGCTGCAGCTGGTTATACAGCCCTGCAAGCAATTCCTTGGGTAGCCCCTGATCCCCCGGTGTAGAGAAATCTCTAGCTGCATCCCTCCCTTCCCAAACTAGATCTCTTCTTCTTGTCCCTTCTGCACAACAGTATCCTTTCTTGGGAAAACCTCTCAAAAAGAGGCTGGGAAGGGCCCTCTCGATGCCCTCTCTGTGCTTGTCATGTTGAAACCTCTGTCAACCTCTTTCTCCTCTGCCCCTTTTCTCGGGAACTTTGGCTTCTCACTCTTGGCCAGTTGAATGTGCCCCTCCCTTCTTCAGTCACCTCTCTGTTTACCTCCTGGGTCGATTTGGCTCCCTTCTCTTTTACCAAATTGAATCTGCTAAAGCATTGGTAGATGTGGGTTCCGAAAGTAGTCTGCTGGAAACTGTGGCTGGATCGAAACAACATGATCTTCAAGGATATAGCAGGGACGCCGGCCCAAACTGCACTCAAAGTGAAAGCGATTTTGGGAGATGTGGTAGCCTCAAATACTACTATCACCAATGAAGTAACCCCGAACAAAGTTGAGTATGTCTGGTTCCATGAGCTTGATCCCTCCCTCCTGACCAGAACCAAGCAAATTTCCAAACACTATTCCCCTTGGGAAATTAGGCTGGAGGAACAAGAGTTTTTAAAGTGGAGATCCTCTTTGGAGAAGCATATCCTGCAGGTGGATGGGGATTCGAAAGGGAATCTTGGTCCCGCTAGAAGTGGAGGGGTCCTACTTGACATCTCAGGGAAAATTGTGCTCAACTTTTCCCGGGGGCTGGGTCTGAACACCAATAATACAACTGAAATTTTAGCAATCTGGCAGGGGCTTGCTCAGGCCAGAAGGTTATCAATTACGAATTTGGCTGTCATAGGGGACTCTAGAATCTTTATCCATGCTCTCAATCAGAGGAAGTTTCCCAAAAATATGGGCTTGGATCACTATTGTAGGAAGGTTCTAGTCCAGATGAAAGATTTCGAAGAGCTGAAGTTCTACCACGTCCTCAGGCATCTTAATCAGCTGGCAGACCATGAAGCGAACAGAGGCACCTCTCTGGGAAAGGGAGTCATCAACGTAAATGGAGTTGAAAATCATGAACCAATCCCTTAGAGTCCGGGGAGAAGGAACTGTCTGGAGTGCTCCTGTCAGAAAATGCAGATGTCTAAAATTTGCCAGGAAGGAATCCAAAGTGCAGGCGCAAAGGAACATATGTTGAAACAGTGCTATATCATATGCTGAAACACAGTGCTGTAACTTATGCTGAAACACAGTGTTGGAACAGATGCTGAAACATAGTGCTGAAACTTATGCTGAAAAAGTGTTGGAACATATGCTGAAACACAGTGCTGTAACAGCTGAAACACAGTGCTGTAACATATGCTGAAACACAGTGCTGGAACAGACGCTGAAACACAGTGCTGGAACTTATGCTGAAACAGTGCTGGAACTTATGCTGAAACAGTGCTGCACCATATGCTGAATCACAGTGCTGGAACATATGCTGAAACAGTGCTGGTCCATATGCTGAAACTCCGCTGTAACAATTGCCGAAACAGTGCTGAGACATATGCTGAAATAGTGTTGAGACTTATGTTGAAACAGTGACTGGAGATTCGGCAATTAAATTTAATCCAGCTCCTTTAGAAGACGTACAGGAACTAGTTCAGTTCACAAGTCTATAGCTTTAGAAGTAGAATGGTTCAGAAAGACAGGCCCGAAGAAATTCGAGGCCATTTTGTATTCTGATCTGTGGCTAGTCCACCCCATTAATATAATCTATAACCGTTTCTGTAAAAAAAAAAAAAATGTTCAAGGAAAATTTTAATTTTAACCTTTTAGTTCAATGGCTCCAGGCAAATTTTAATTTTTGTTTTGACTTGAGAGAAATTCAATTTTTTTTATTCAATGGCTCAAGGCAAATTTTAATTTTTCTCAAAAAAATTTTAATTTTAACTTTTTGGTTTAATGGTTCAAGGCAAATTTTAATTTTTTTTTTGGTTCAATGGCTTAATTTTTGTTTTGACTTAAGAGAAATTCTATTTTTTTAATTTTAACTTTTTGGTTCAAGGCAAATTTTAATTTTTTTCAGACAATTTTTAATTTTAACTTTTTGGTTCAATGGCTAAGGCAAATTTTAATTTTTTTTTTTTTGGTTCAATGGCCAAGGCAAATTTTAATTTTTGTCAAACAATTTTTAATTTTAATTTTTTGGTTTAATGGCTCAAGGCAAATTTTAATTTTTGTTTTGGTTCAATGCTCAAGGCAAATTTTAATTTTTGTCAAACAAATTTTAATTTTAACTTTTTGGTTCAAGGCAAATTTTAATTTTTGTCAAACAATTTTTAAATTTAACTTTTTGGTTCAAGGCAAATTTTAATTTTTTTCAAACAATTTTTAATTTTAATTTTTTGGTTCAATGCCTCAAGGAAAATTTCAATTTTTGTCTTGGTTCAATGGCTCAAGGTAAATTTTAATTTTTGTTTTGACTTGAGAGAAATTCAATTTTTTTAATTTTAACTTTCTGGTTCAAGGCAAATTTTAATTTTTGTCAAACAATTTTTAATTTTAACATTTTGGTTTAATGACTAAAGGAAATTTTAATTTTTGTTTTGGTTCAATGGTTCTTAATTTTTGTCAGACAATTTTTAATTTTAACTTTTTGGTTCAATGGCTCAAGGCAAATTTTAATTTTAATTTTGGTTCAATGGCACAAGGTAAATTTTAATTTTTGTTTTGACTTAAAAGAAATTCAATTTTTTTAATTTTAATTTTTTGGTTCAAGGCAAATTTTAATTTTTGTCAAACAATTTTTAATTTTAACTTTTTTGGTTCAATGGATCAAGGCAAATTTTAATTTTTGTTTTGGTTCAATGACTCAAGGCAAATTTTAATTTTTGTTTTGAATTAAGAGATTAAATTTTTTTAATTTTAACATTTTGGTTCAAGGCAAATTTTAATTTTTGTCAAACAATTTTTAATATTAACTTTTTGGTTCAATGGTTAAGACAAATTTTAATTTTTGTTTTGGTTCAATGACTCAAGGCAAGTTTTGACTTGAGACAAATTCAATTTTTTTAATTTTAACTTTTTTGTTCAAGGTAAATTTTAATTTTTGTCAAACAATTTTTAATTTTAACTTTTTGGTTCAATGGCTCAAGGCAAATTTTAATTTTTGTTTTGGTTCAATGGCTCAAGGTAAATTTTAATTTTTGTTTTGACTTAAGAGAAATTCAATTTTTTTAATTTTAACTTTTTGCTTCAAGGCAAATTTTATTTTTTGTTAAACAATTTTTAATTTTAACTTTTTGGTTCAATGGCTCAAGGCAAATTTTAATTTTTGTTTTGGTTCAATGGCTCAAGACAAATTTTAATTTTTGTTTTGACTTAAGAGAAATTCAATTTTTTTAATTTTAACTTTTTGGTTCAAGGCAAATTTTAATTTTTGTCAAACAAAGGTTTTGAGTTAAGAGAAATTCAATTTTTTTGGTTCAATAGCTCAAGGCAAATTTTAATTTTTGTCAAAACAAATTTTTTGACTTAAGAGAATTTCAATTTTTTGGTTCAATAGGTTAAGGCAGCTTTTAATTTTTTTCAAAACAAATTTTTTAACTTAAGAAAAATTCAACTTTTTATTTTTTAACTTAAGAAAAATTCAATTTTTTTGATTTAATAAGAAAAATTCAATTTTTTTGATTCAATAACTATAACTAAAGGTAAATTTTAAATTTTAAAACAAATTTTTTGACTTAAGAAAAATTTAATTTTTTATTTTTTAACTCGAGAAAAATTCAATTTTTTTATCAATTTTAAATTTTAAAACAAATTTTTTGACTTAAGATTCATTTTTTTATTAATAGCTCAAGGCAATTCATTTTTTGATTAATAGCTCAAGGCAAATTTTAATTTTTAATTTTTGTCCAACAAATTTTTTTGGGGGTGATGTGACCTCTTTCCCTCAATACTGATCTCCGTGATTCCCTTAAAGTAGTCATAGTATTTGGAGCATGCCTCGTATTAACATCACAAGTCCCATTTCCCACCTAGCATATGATTCCAGTCACCCGTGTGTCAAGAATTGAAGGCCCTTAAGACTGTTCGTAGGATGCATGTGGGTTATATCCTCAATTTGACATCATTCTAGGAAACTCCTTCCTTACTAGTTTCTCTCCCAACATCGTTCACATAATGTTCAGATCACGATCTTTGGATTGTTCAGATCACGATCTTTGGATTTTTTCTTGAGGTACCAACTCTGACCATCATTTTTTCCTACGACCTTTCATATCATTTTATCTCGTTAAAGGATACATGATCAATTTGAAATTCATCTTCTATTAAATCTCATCTTTGTCATTCCTCGCTCTCTAGCCAACCCCTCGGTCAGTCTCGTTCCCGCAGCTCTACCACCTTTAGCTCACTTCTGCTCAATGGAGTCATTGACTTTTTCACTATCACAAATATGAAATGGAGGATATGAAGGAAACACGAAGCTTCAATAGTAAGATTTATCTGATATTTGGGAATATCATACTCAATTGGAGGAGAATCAGGAAAGAGAAGACATGAGAGGCAAGGAGATGCCATCGTGATTAGGAAATTTAATCGGTACTCTGAATAGATTTGATCTCTTGGAAAATAAATTCATCACAACCGTCCAGGAAATCCATTCCATCATGAATCAATCCCTTCTAAAGAATCGCATGCCTCCTGCAAAATATTGCATCATTTCATCAACAACCAAGGAAATTCAATCAAGATGATTTTCAACCAGTGGTTGATACTGATTTGAAACTCGATTCTGATTTGAAACTCAATTAAACTTGGTTTTTATGCAATGTAAAAGTGTTTCTATGATGTTTTCTCATGTTAGAATATATACATGGAAGGGTATTATCATTTTTTAATAATTATGGAAGACATTAGTCACCTAAGGACATGTATACTCTCTGTTTTGTTGGAAGTTCATAGGCACAAGGGGATTTTGTACTTTATGGATGCTTTTGCTTTGCTTTTCTACATCCCTTTTATATTACAAATTAATTGTTTTTGTTTGAAAAAGATGTTCTAATTTGTTTTCAACTTTTAGAAATTCACTCATATCGAGGGTTATTTCAATCACGATTTTCACTATGAAAGCAATGGGCACAATTTTAAGGATACTTATTTTATTTGTTAAGTTAATAAAGAGGAAAAACAATTTTAATTAATCAAATTAAGATCAATAAATCTTTATAATATTTCGACTTTTTGATCATTCCAAATCTTATTTTCAAACTTTTATAAAATTAAATTTAATATTACTTATATATCAAATTAAATTGATTGTTTTTTTTTTATGTTTAAATAATTAAATAAAACTTTAAAATTTCATCTGAAATTATATATAGATTTAACCTCGGTGGTCTTATGGTTATATATTATGTAGAATAATATTGATATTAGGTGTTTCAGTCTATTCTAACACAAACTTTTTAGTTGATTTTTGTTAAGAGACATATTTTTTTTTATACTATGCTTTCTAGCTTGACTATCTCTTATTTCTAAAAGAAGTATCATACATTTTTGTTTTAAAAAAAAAACATTAATAATCTAAATTAAATTAAAATCCAGTTTCACTAGGTCTTATATCTAATATAAGTATCATGCATTTTTAATAAAAATATTAATAATCTAAATTAAATTAAAATTAAAAAAAACACTTAAAGAAAACATTATAATAATGGGATAAATATTAAACACATTAATATAAAATCTATTTTTCATAAATTGATAAATTCAAAGTTATAGGTTGAATTCAAAGTTAAAATAAACCTATAGTAATTTAGATATATTTGATAAAAAAACAGTACAACCCATAAAAATTAATTATATAGTAAATTTCTAATCATCTAAATATACTTAAAAAAGATAGAAATGAAATGAGTTCTTATACCTTTCTCTATGTATAAGAAATATAAAAACATATCTCTCTAACCATAAGTAATATAAAAACATTTAAAAACAAAGTGATTAAATTTATTTAATATATAATTTATAAAAAACAAACATTAAAATTAATTTTAAATTTTTTTATACACAAATGATTATATTTATTTGATATATAATTTGTAAAAATGCTATGAAAATAATTTTATAAACTTTTTTTACACATAACTTACTATATTTCTAAATAAATTTATATTGATTTAAAAATTAATTATAAATTTTGAAAAAAAATTCTTCTCTATTTAGATAAGCCACTTTAAATACTACTATGGCTCTCAATACTACTATGGCTCTCAAAACTATATATTTTGCATTCAATTAAAAAAAAATGAATCTTATAGCACTCTATGCATACACCCACTTTAAATACTATTATGGCTCTCAAAACTATATATTTTGTATTCACTTAAAAAAAAAAAATGAATCTTATACCACTCTATGCATATGCATAGAATAGATTAAAATTATATTTAATCATCATGATAAAAGACATTAAAGTTAGAACTAATATCACTATGTGCATGATCAATTTAATATGTGTTGACAAGTAAATTAAAATGTTGATTGTGATGGAGAAAAATGTTATGAATACAAAATTTTACAGCATGTATACCCAATTAATTGAGTATTTTTTTTGTGAGATACCGAAAAAAATATGTTCCAAATAGATACAACAAGTTACAAATAATAATACTTAACGAAAAAAAAAAAAAAACTATAATAAAAGAATACACAATGATTTTAAGTGGTAGAAACCCTGACAAAAGGTCAAGGACACATTCACCGGACAATGAAAATGACTTTTTGAGTTTGCAAACAAGCCTTCTCTTACAATCCTTAATAAACCCTTCTGCTTCATCCAAATATTCATGTAAAAAAGTTGTCTTAATATCTAGTTACTCTAACTCAAGATCAAGTATAGAAACTAATGCTAACACACCATGAATTGAAACAATCTTAACAAATGGTGAAAAAAATTAATGGAAATCAATATATTCCTTTTGAGAATACCCTTATTCCACCAGTCTTTCTTTATGCCTTTCGAATTTATCATCAAAACACTTTTTCAGTGTGTAGACCCACTTGCAACCAACAACCTTCCTGCCCTTCATGAGTTCTACTAGGTACCATGTTTTATTCCTCACCAAGGTATCCATTTCTTCTTTCATGGATATTTTCCATTTCGAACTTTCAATTCCATCCATTGATTCCTCATAACAACTAGGTTCCCCATCATTAGAAATCAAATCCATATATGGAACATAATATTATACCTTATAGGAAGATTCCTGACCTATGTAGATCTCCTTAGAGATGGTTTTAGCATCTTCAAATTTTCCTGGAAATGTTTTGCATCCTTCTTCCTTTGAAACTTATTCATGCTCCTCCTTTTCTGTAGATAACTGAGTCTCCAAGTGAATCTGTTGAACTTGTCGTACTTGTTCTTGTCTCATTTCAACTCCTATTATGTTTGATTTTATGAGAGAGGTTTAATCCAATACTACATTTTTTCTTATGATGCGTTTGTGGGAAGTAAGATCCCGCAATCTGTATCCATTAACTCCATCTCCACAACCAACAAAGACATACTGCTTTGATCTAGGGTCTAACTTAGAACATTGATCTTTAGAAATAAGAGCATAAGCATCACAACAAAAAATTTCATATTTGAATAATCGCACCTGTCACACACCTCTAATTCCATTCAATATATATATATATATATATCATAATAATATAATAATTTTTTGTCCTCATAATTGTCGGATATATGTCTAATAATTTCTTTTATTTCTACCCTTGTGTTATTTTTGTTTTCATTTGACACACATCAAATTATTTTACAATAGTCTCCTTATTATTTCATCGTTTTACTACGAACGAGAAAATATACAAGATAAATATTATAAATATTATTCCTTCCAACTTCTTATAACTTATTTGTAGTAAATTATGCCATAAGATAATTAAAAGATAATTACAATAAAGACTTAAAATTTAATGATTTAATCCTACACTATACATAGCATTTATAAAGGTTAACTTAAGTCTCATTCTACAAAGACTATTTACTATAGGTATTTGATAAACATATATATAATTGTTTTTACTAGCAATGATTGTGTTTCATAATCTAATCGTATTTATAAAGTATTTACTATTTTGAACATGATAAAATACCATGTATAAAGGGTAGCATGAAGGTTTTTTTAATAGTTATAACACCCCATAGTTACACGTTCTTATTCGACAATTTAACATTGTTTAAGGATTGTTAAGATAACAATCTAGTTGTAACTTTACCATATACAAGTCATTGTATTCAGGCATATATTTTGTATTACTTATCCATGTTAAGGTTAGCATTTATAATACGTTTTTCATTGTAACTATTGTATTCTTGTCTTACCGATGTATATTATGTGGAATACAAAGGACGACTCTTACTTAAGGGGATTTATTATGTATTTTCACGAGGGATCTAATCTCTTGTTACAATATAGTTTCTTATTGAAAATATTGCCATCTTTTTCTTAGTTAAACAAAGTGTAATAAAAAGCATTTATCATGAACCATTCTTGCATGTGCCACCTATATGCTTTAGCATCTAGAGGATATTTCAGCGACATCTATCTTAAGGGAGAACACGTGTCATGTGATTACACTCACACGTTTTAGGGTTTTTTGTTGGATCTTTAAACCATTCTGACTCCTCCCGGACTTAGCTCATTTTGCATCATTTAATTTTTTCATTTTTCAGCTCTGCATTCATCCTGAGAGGTTTTTCAAGAGTTTTTATAGTTTAACTTAACCCTTTCATGAATTGAGAGTTTACGATATACAATAGTGAATATTTAACTGTCGAGAGCCCGTTTCATTTACGACAAAGATTATTTGAATGAACCGGGGTGTTCACAACTTTTCTGGCTTGTGGATGGCTGGTTTTCATTGACTTCAAAGCGGGCGTCTCTAATGGTAAGAGTTTTATTGAATCTCTTTTACTCGTCATGGATTCCCGTGTAACTAGGAATTTGGGCTTTCAGCTTAGTATCCTTTTAAAGTTTTCTGAACGAGTTTTAAAGATATCAATTTACAGTCCTCGTTCATACATTATTCCAACGGCTTTGGTTAATTCGTTTTTGTATGGTTTTCCTTGGCAGACTTCGTTTGACCATGTTATATATATAGTTCTAATGCGTGACTGTAAAATGCATTTTGGGACATGGTGTGTCTTGGTTCTGGTTAGCCTATGGTCTGAAGAGTTTTTAACTTGGACTTCAAGGCTGATCAACCGAACCCAGAAAAATATAATCTATGTGGTTCGAGTTTTCCTTAGACGAATTTTAATATTTCATAAGGTTATACATTTCATTTTTACTTCTCTGGTTTCCAGTCTATGGTTAAAACATCCCAACTTGTTTTACTTATCATATTCATATTTAGGAATACTGTTGGAAAATGTTGAATATGTACATTATTTCACTCACAATATAGTAATGTTCCTCGGATATTTTATGTATGTGCACAATGAATTGAATATTTGTTAAAATCTTTGACTTGGGTATTTAACTAATGATGGTCCCTATTCGTTATTGCGAGGGGTACCCATCATTTTTCCAATAGCCCTCAACATTTTCATGGTGTTCATTGGCGATGGAAGGAGATACTAGATGCCCTGAACTTCCATGGTAAGTTCATTTTATCTTTTGTATGTAATTGAATTCTATTTGACTATTTGAACTCATACACCATCTTAAATTATTTCATTACCACTCTATAGGTGGTGAGGAGGTTCGTACCATGGAATCTATATCCTCGCTTGGAGAAGGTATTCGGGTTCCATCACTAGTTATCTTCAAAGCATGATTTCACCAAATGTGACCTCATTGTTTGTACAATTTGTCGAACTAGTCGATTAAATAGACTTATATATATATATATATATATATATATATATATATATATATATATATTCTTTAAAATTTCCATGGCTTCAAAAACTGTTATCTATGTTTTTACAGTTATGTAACTTTGTTTGAACTCTGTTCCTTAAGACAAATTATTTATTTTGATACACTTCCCGATTTAATAACTAGACTTGATCATGATTTTTATTTGGTTTGTCCCTGGCAATACAACTCCATTTGTAGATATAACAATAGAGTAACTATCATTTTGCTTCCAACAAACTTTCTGTATGAACCTATTGTATGCATTTATTTTTCCATAATAACACATAGATCTAATACTATTATGACTTATTTACATTTTTAAATAATTCATAACCATTAATCCTAATCACGGTAACACATAGTAAACATTCATATCGGCATATTCATAATAAGGAAGTAAAAAATGGAACTTGGGGAAACCACATGTTGAAGACTCTGATCCTCCCAACCGTAGACTAGAGTCTTTGTAAACCTATGTCACCCCCAACCTAAGTTCATAATTCAAGGGGATGTATATGTGGCATCTTGCAGAATTCTTAGTACCAACTTGTTGTGTGTAATTATAGGATTTCTATGTGTCAAGTAAAAAATCAGTACATAGATTTTCAGAGCTATCAGTTCACATCATAAAATGGCATCCCATTCCCTTTCCATGAGTTATTTTTGTTTTTCCTAGGACTTGTGACACTTTTCTTGAGCCTCCTGCTCATTGACCACCTGTCAATTTCAATTTTACACATGTTCAAAGATTCTCCTATAAATATGGAATATGCTTTTTTGTAGTTGAGTTGACTCCACAACTTGTCTCAGTCTGCTGCCACTTGGCCAACCCCTTTGGATTCCTAACTCCCTGTTTAACATATGATTCAACATATGCCCCTTTTTCCATGTGTGCTTTATTTTCATAAAATAATAAATTTTTACATTTCATATTTGATCAATCAACCAAAGTGTCTTTTGGAAAAGTAAATAAAATTCTAAAAATGAAAATAATAATAATTGTCAAAGTTTTAAGTCATCAGGTATCACATACACCCCCCCCCTAGAACTTAACACCATCCTCAGTGTTAAATAGTTTCCATCAGTAACATGTTGGAACAAAAATGGATATGCTTCTTGCATATTGCTTTCCATTTCCCAAGTAGCCTCTTCTAGACTAAGGTGCTTCCATGTTGGATTACTGAGAGGGGGGGTGAATCAGTAATAGAGAAATTTGATCATTTTTAACCATATAATCCAAGTGTTATATCAATGTAGAATTATCATCCAATAACTGCAGAGTAGATAAGAATGAAAAAATGAACAATCATACACATGCACAATACACCAGTGTTTTACGTGGAAACCCAAAGCGGGAGAAAACCATAGAATGTTTTTTCTTATATGTCTTGAAGAATTACATTCAATGGAAGTAACAGCTTCCTTTGTTTTCTTGATGAAATTGGAAGGAAGCTCCAAGCCCCTAGATTCGCAAGCTACGCCCTGAGGGAAGATCCAACTCCCCAATTCTCTGGCTACAACTAGAAGGAGGCTACAACCCCCTAAGTTCTCCGGCTGCAACCGAAAGGTGGCTACAACCACCTGTCATTTCCACGTCCAACCTCCCTGATGTAGAAGTAGAAATATGGAACCATTGTTAAACTATCACTATGAGATATACCAATGTACAACTGTATCAATCTATACCAAAACGTTTGATCACCTCAGAGTCGACTGAAGTTGGTATTCCCATGATTTGCATGTTGACATTTCTCAGTTATCTGATTGTTTCTATTAATCTTTGATCATCTAACTTAATATAATTCATCATGGGTGATAGGTTAGGTTATCCCATTCATACTCATGTTTCTCATGGTAAAATATTAACTTGCAAACCCAAAATCAACTACCAATTGATTGATTATCATACCTTTTATTTCCATGTCAACTCCTGGGTCATAATATTTGTTATTATAAGAGAGGTGATTTGCATCCTTGGTTGGTTTTTGACCATATTTGTATTCTCCCAGTATGTTGAGTAGGTCTAATAGCCTACCTATCGACTATTTTTCTTTCTGTAGTTGAAAAAATTCCTAGATGGTGTCTTCATATTGACTTGTGATATTTTTTTGATCTTTTGTGGGATTCCAGAAGAATTTAAGAGATTCTCTCACTATTTTCTCTTATTTATCTGGATTTGTGAAGTTGTTAGTTTTTTTTCTTTGGTATTTTTGTGGTGGAGTATGGATGTCGCATCCAACACCCAACCTTGTAACAATGTGTAAATTCTTGGAGTTTCTCACCTCTTCTTTAAATACCGCGTGTAGTAGATTCATACTTTTTCTAGGTATAATCTTATCGAGTACTATCGGGCAGTCTTGTAGGGAGTGATATCCAATGTCACACATGTTGCAAAAATTCATATCAATTCTTTCTTTTATAGGACATTCTACAATGTCGTGACCATTTTATCATCAATTAGCACAATATGGTCATACATGGCCTAGACCACAACCACCAAATCTGTGTCGACTTCCTCGACCTTGACCATGACCACCAAAATAATCATATATTCGACCATAGTTGTTTTCTTGGTGATTGGTTTCTGTGTGGTAGATGGTTCATATATTATTTTTATTTCTTTCATTTAGGTGGCAATCTAATTTTCAATGATCGGAAGCTTCAAAGATGTGGCACCAATTTCTGTTTTTTATATTGTGTGGAAAATAGTGTATGTTATGATCAGTTATGAATTCACATATTTTACAATATTTTTGGGCGTGTCCTCAGTGGAAATATATTGTTTTTGTGTGCTAATTTAGGGGACAATGATCTTTTTTATGTCCATCCCCGATTCATGTGGTGCACCACATTTCATTGCGTCGAATGGTTAGGTTTTTGATAGTTTGTTGCAGATTTTCTATCTTTTCCTCAATTCTTTCCATCATCACGGAAGTCGACGATATATTTTCTTCTGAATAGACTTGTTGTGCCTTCTGTAATGCATCTTTACAGTTGGTTACCTCGTATAGGCATAATAAATATATGATTCGTGTCAGTTTCCCAGCTACATACCACTGAACTAGAAGGTTCTGGTCGATCGTCGACGTGATTGGAATTAAGAGATATTTAAATATTTTGTCATATTCTCTTACCGACTCACCTGGTCTTTTCTTGTTTTCTTTTAAATTTTGTGCTACTAGATGCATGATGCCCTAGATTTTAAAGAATGTTAGAAAACTATTCTTTATTTCTTCCTTTGAACGATTTTTCTTTTCATTGTAGTTCATGAACTAGGTTAAGGCACAGTGGAACAACATGGCTCCAGATTGCACCATTTTCTTATCTTCATTTGTAATATCAACTGCATCCAAAAAAATTTCACATATAGACCAATGGTGTTTTGGGTATTCTTCTCCTTTGTAGACGGGGATATTCTTGAATCCTATTTTGAATTTCTTGGTGGGGATACTTGGTTTTTTTTGGTGCTTGAGTTACTACTTCTTTTGATTGAGCCATCAAATATTCTGGTCAGGATTTTTCCATGTCCGACGAAGGATGATACTCAAGGAATAGTTGTTTCTTATTGAGTACGGAATATGATACCTCAATTTGGAAACTTTAATATTTGTATTCGGCCAACTTTCATTCCACTGGTTGCGTCACTTCCAGATTATAGTTATTTTCTTCTATCGATATTATATGTGGTAGGGGGGTTGAGTCGGCGAGGTCTTTGATTTAGATAATCATGTTGTCGACTTCATTTCGTTCAGGCTCGAAAATCAATGCATCTCATAAGTTTCCGAGGTCGTCTGTTCTGTACCATAATATTGTCGATTCGTCATCGATACTTAGCATTTGTTTGATAAATTCTCTTATCCTTGGACTGGTTTCCGGTGCGGTAGATATTCGTAAGGTTGGTCTAGATTCTCTGTAGTCCATAATTTCCAATTCATCGATCAGTTGATGGAAGTTTAATTGTGCATTGATGTATCTGTCGAGTGTCACCATGAATGTTTGTGTTCCTAACACTAGTCGATCTCTGCCTGAATCATACTGCTCATGTGATCTAACTGGATAACCCTCCCCTGACATATTTATATTCAAATTTTTACTATTACACTGGTTACGAAGCTCTTCTCTTTTCTATTGTCTTTTGTTCCATTCTATTTTCTAGATATATGTGGATTGCTTATGGAATTGTTTATGGAATTGTTTTCCTATCGTAGACATTTAGGCTTGGGAAACACTACTTCTTGTTTTTATGACATCTCACAATCTCGATCGACCCCCCCATTTCCAACTAGACTTACTATAAGTCGGGAGTGTTGGCCATGTTTATTTCTTTAATAATTAATCTCAGGCCTCTCTTGTATCTATGCACTTTTCATCTAGAAATGCTTCCTACCTTTCATCTCTCTCTTATAAGTTGTTATTCGGTAACAATGTGCTTAGTCTTGGTTGGTATTAAAAAATATCACTGACTCCCTTATCGAGAAGGAATTTGTGAAGAAGTGTTGGAACCGTGCAGAAAAATCTGTTGTGCAATTCAATGTAGAATTTCTCTTTTATTTTTTCTAGGGACATCCGATATTCAACGGCTTGTTCTGAAATATAATCTGCATTAACTAGTTCGAGCTAGTCTTGAAGGTTCTTTCTTCCTCTGTTCATCAACTTTAGGCCTAATTCCTCATCGAGTGTTAATATACGCATCACCTGATATGTTGATGTGCTGAAAAAATGATTCTCAGATAGCTTCAAGAAATATTTCGCATGTTTATGAAAAGAATCATGACCTTGCTTCAACTAGTGAGAGATTGTTGCTTATTGCGTAGTTTCTAATGTTGTTCTCAATTTTTTGCTCCCACCACTCAGATAGGTATTTCTGAGTTTCCATTTATGTATACTTCTACATGCCCAAGTTCAGTACTATTGGTAATGGAACAAATGTTGTAATATAAGGGACTCCACCTCGATCCATGTATTCCTCAAGAATTCATCTATAAATTAGACATAATACAGATATTTTCCTAGTGATGGAACTGAAACAGTTCAAAAAAAATCATTGTGGACAAAATGTAGAATTCCCTTTTCCCTTGTTGCACTAGAAGGGAATATTACCCGATTCTACTTCTTATATACTGTACCGGACCCATCGTTACAACTACAAGCGAAGTAGAAGGTCCATTTTTATTTTATTTTTTTACAGGATGAAAACAACAATTACAACAAAACAACACATCTGACCACAAGCACCATGCCCACAGGAAAAACAACATACAACTATGACTCTGTGCACTGGCACAAGAAAAACTGGGTGAAACATGCGTAAAACAACAAAGAGAAACAACTACCTGCCCGACACAACATGACAATGCCTACAAGCTAAGGACAACCTCAAAAAACTGAACAATGGCTTCGACGACCAGGAACTAGAACCCTACACTGCGAAACCCAGTGCCATAAGGAGTTGCAACCCAGTCCCATCAACTGCTAAAACAACAATACCCCCATCAGGAAGCAGAGAATCCAACTGAGTTATCATTCTCCTTTATCCTTTAGGGAATGCAATGATCCCCTCATTAGGAATCATGTCATCCCCTGGTGATAGGCACGACTATAACCTTGGCGCTACAAAACCTACCTGGACCAAACACTCAAGATGAACCCAACTTGCTAGGAGCCAAGTTACTGACGAGAGGACTACATCCACACCCCAAGCAACAGATCAACAAGATGCAACATGACGTCGTTCGAAGAAAGCGCAAGCTAACAAACGACTTCACCAACAACCCATTCATTCATCAAGTCTAAACTAGTCAATAGTTACCATCTATTTTGTTGGACACACCTACCACACTTACAGGGGGGGTGAATGAATGTGAGGTTCTTTTTCCCAAAACTTCCCTCTTTCAGAAAAACTCATCAATTAACATTCAACATTTATTCATTACCCATTACTGTCATTTATAACCAGTTAGATTTGAGCACATATTAGCAACATATATCAGCAATATATCATCAACAAGTCATCACCACAATGAACATAAAGAATACAAGATGTATGTACAATTTTCTTTTTATTACGGACTTCAATCCTTAGGATTTATCAACAACAACTTAATAGAGTACAACTCTACAAGAGCACCAGCTCTGTATGCAAGACTCAGCTTACATTCTCAGCACCAACTGAGATGAGGCAAAAATCCTCAACATATATCAATCTGTCAAAATCTACGTGACTTGTCAGTAGTGCAACCCATGTGGGAACGCGTCATGGCTCACTACAGCCCACATGTGAACACGGCCAATGTATAATGCAACAAACATATGCTTCTGAGCAACATGCTCAGATCCTTTGCAACCTGCAATCACTTTCTCTTCTGTCTTCCACTGTCCAAACTGACCCACAGCCAATCACAACACATCCAATCTCTCCAATAGCTTCCTCATGCTCCACAACAAATCAATATGAATGCTATCTCAACCATGTATAAATAACTAGTATACCATAGCAATCATGTCACTATTGAATCACAAGAGTGCTGCTCACTCCATCAACCGAATCAACCAAATTGAGCCACATCATAGAAACCATACCGAGAATTCCCTAAGCATTCACAACATATCAAACAACAGTATCTATCAAGACAATAATGTAACCATACCAGTGTCTCAGTGATAGATCTAAGGCCATAGAATGCAGATCTGGAACCTGCCTCATCATCCAAGAGCTTGGCACCAGCTCAAACACAAGTCTCCATGATTTTATCCACCCCACGCTCCCTGTACATAGTCAGCCCATGTGTACACTCACCCTATACACATCCAACCCATGTGTACATGCACCCTATACACAGACAACCCGCGTGGGCATCAAAAAATAGGGTTTCTGTGAATCTGAGACTTTTTCCGTCAAGATCTCCGACATTGCCGAAACTTTGATGCGTCCATGAGATCCTCCTCTCACTCTCTTCCTCAGAATAGATCTTCAATCATGCTCAAGAGATCCACATCAACAAGATTCTCTCACAAGAATCTCTCCATCAATACTCCAAAAGATATTTACAAGAAGCTCTCCATTGATCCGCAAGGATTCTCACCAAAATTGTCCATTTTACAAGAGATCCTAGCTTCTTATTTATACTTTCATCTTCTAGGTCACTTAACCCATTTTTAGGTTACTTAACCCATTTCTAGGTCACTTAAACCATTTTTCTTATTTTAGGGTTAACCACTTTCCATGAATAGAAAGTTCTCCAATACTTTATCATTTAAATATTCCTTCTTGATTTTTTCACTTTACTTTATCATTTAAATAATCCATCTTGATTTTGTCACTTTACTTTATCATTTAAATAATGATTTATTCTTTTCAAGTACTTTTACTTCTTTGACTTTGGGGGCGTCAAGCCTTTATATGGGGGTCCTCCAACTTCATAAGACCACAACTCTCAAACCATGAGGAGTTATGTGACATTCCACATACCATCAAAAATGGCATGTCAAGAACTATCCATCTAGGATAGTTTCACCAACAACTTCATTGATCTTCATTTCATTATTCAACATGCAAGCATGGGTCCTCCAACCGTTCTTCTAGGATAACCCAATCTGTAAAGTGTCTTCTTGTGAGGGATTTCACCATAAGGGGACCACTTTGGAGTTCATCCATTTGTGCACCTTATCAACCATGATAAGACAATAATGATTCATCTTTGCATCAATTCACCACTGCATCATATATATCAACTATGCATCATGTATCAATGACAACTAATTGATCCATCTTCATAAATGCATCATAACAATGATCCATCTTTATCAATTGGTTTCCACTTGGACATATATCAGTCTCATCAAGGGCATCATATCAATGATCCATCTTTATCAATTGGTTTCCACTTGGACATATATCATCCTCATCAAGGGCATCATATCAATCAATTACTTGACATCAATCAATGACATCAATCAAACCAAACCATTTACATCAATGACAAATGATCCAACAATCTCCCAAATAATCAAACCATTGGCATCAATGACAACATGATCCAACAATCTTCCCCTTTGGCATTGATGGAAATACCAATATTGATGTCAACTCCAATTACCAACTATTGATGTCAACATATAGACAAGGCATGCTTCTTCATCAATAGTCAATGTGACTATCTCTCCACATCAATCTCTCCCCATCAATAGACATCAATCATGTAGTGTCCCCAAGGCCGAGCCCCGATGTAAAATATGATCTGAAAAAGATTGTAAATATGTGTTATAGGCTGGTGAGCCAAGTTTTGTATAAGCCAGTAGGCTTATGTGTTTGATTAGGCCAGAGAGCCTAAGGGTTGAAGGCCAAGGGCCTGGATTTTGTATCTGTATGTATGCAACATATCAATAAAATATAAACACCGCCAGGTGCAGACCGACCGCGATGAATGAGTGATGGAGGACTGAGCGTCCACAGAGTGGGCAAGGGATTAGGGGCTGGAAGGTGGGAAAAATGGGCTGAGTGTTGAGCTTAGGGGCTAAGCCTAGGGGGCTTAGGCCTGGAATAATATTTTAATATTATTTCCAAAAAGAGCCATGTGCATATTATTTTATCCTAAGTTCCTGGCAAGGGAGGGAACGTGTAAAGGGGATGCAGGCTGTGGAACACATGCAGTTCCCAGGGTGACAAGTGTCAACCTTGGTGCATGCAAATATAATCGTCGAGATGAAATGCGGGAGGGGGCCTTCTCCATTCGGACCGGAACCTCTGAGCATGGAACCGGTACGACCTCTACAAGAATACCCTGGTTCATCCCTGAAAGGGGAAAATCCTGTGTTGACTTCTAAAATACCCTGGTACAACTCCTGTCTGAACAATTAGAACCTGTGTGGACCCTGCATGGATTTTTTGTCATGCGTTCCCGAGAACCCGAGCGTGAGTCTATCCCGTGTTGTCGGATTGAGAAATAAGAAGTGACCTGCCATTGTTGAACCAATTAGAAATCTCGTGTTAGTTTTCCCGATTGGCTACTGTGGCCACGCAGTGCTGGTCTGCGTGTGGCATATTGGCCAGAGTAAGCCTGTGATGAGCTTGTGTATGACCTCTCTCCATGTGAGGGAGGTGGTTGATTTGGGAAGAGGCAGGTTGTCAGGCTTGCGAGCAACTCTTTCCAGGTGAAAGAGTTTGTTGGGAAGTGTTTTCTTCCAGAGAGTGTCCAACACCAACTACGGGCTCTGAGACTTCCTGATCTGGCCTATTGCCGAGACCCAAAGGGGGAGGTTAGCACCGATGGACTGTGCATGTGAAGGTGTATACTCCCAGGCAGAACAAACATGTGGGGAATGAGGGTCTGGTAGTAGTGGGCGTAAGATGACATCTTTGGGAAGAATCCTTCCAGATATTTCTATGTTGTCTTCCCTGTAACCTCAGCCTAGCCTAGGATTCCTTGCATTGGGGTGGAGCTCGGTCCCAGCTCGGGGGTGAACCACTGTTGAGCTGATGAACAGTGTGGTCTAAGGCTGGGAGGTTCGTGGAAGGCCTGCACTTGGTTGGTGATATCTACAGCTGTTAAAAGATAAGTATTTGAATTATGCTTGATCATGTGGTGTATGACCGTGCTGTTTATGTATCATGTTTTCCGCTGTTTAAATGAATTATTGTTAAATTCTATGGAATGTTTAATTATAGCAGTAACGAGATATGTTTTACTCTGGAATTTAAATGTGTTTAATTGTGTTAAATGCATGTGGTTATATTGGCCTGTGTTTATTATTAAAAAGTGTGTACAAATCGGTATCAGAGCGCGAGTAAGCTCTGAATTGCGAAAAGGGTACACTACAAATTGGTATCAGAGCGAAGGTTTCGATTCTGAGCCTAGATGGGCCAGTGAATCGATCTTAGGACCGAGAATGCGAGGGGAAATTGAGTCGGGAGGACCAATTTTGGACCCTGGTTTGTTCCGAAGTGCCAAGGGGATACTTGACGAGTTTTTATTAAGCTCCGGAGGTATAGCGATGCTATGAAACCGTAGCTAGTGTGGTCTATTGCCACGGGGAGACAGGTCTCTACACCAATGGTGTTAGAACCGTAGGATCTGTTCGGGAGGGAAGGCGAACCCTTGCAACCATCAGATCTAGAGAATGTGCACAAGGTTTAAAGCCTTTGGATATTACACAGGGGATTGGAAAATCGTGATACGCGAAATCTCGATTTGGTTAGGAACGGTCTGAGTCGTCAGATCTCAGTCGGAAAACCCGACAGCCGTTGGATCTGTCGGGAGATGTAAGAAGGTTGAACCGCCAAGACTAGAGGCGAAAGTTCCGAAATAGATCTATACCATTCGAAAAATGGAGGACACGTGTCGTGAGATTTTCCATTTCGGAAAATCGAGAATCGCGATATCGGGAGTCACGATGTCAGAGGGTCGGGGATTTTCATAGTGAAAGTCTCGGCAACAATCTAGGTCGTCTGTCTAAGGAAGGAAGTGCATCACGTGATCATCCAATTCGGAGATCCAGACACCCAGACTCACATAGGTGAGCGTTTTTGACCTTGCACCGGACGATGTCCCGAGATTTGATCTGAGCCGTCCAATAGTTGAGACACGTGGTGGAGGTCGAGCGACCCGTTGGTATACAGGCTACCGGGGTTTTGAGTTGACAAAGGATTTTTTCATCGGGGAATCAAAATTCCTGAAGTCCTGAGATTGAATTGGGATCATTCATTCATTGTGGACGCGTAGCAGTAATCCAGGCAATCGGGGAAAGTCCCGATAGAAGAGTCATCCATCGGAAGTCAGGATTCGGAGAATCGAGAATCATGGGGACAAGAAGTCCATGCATTGTGAAACTCCGAACCCCGAAACCTCGATGAGAGGTTTGACTATGGTCACGAGGTAGAGGTCACGTGGACCAGGAGCTAAGCCAGGAGGGCTAACGTGTGAAGGACGCGTCGGGATTCAGAGAATTGCGAATCCTGAGGACATGTGCATTGGGACATTGGGAAGTCCAAAACTCCGATAGGAGGTATGACTGTGGTCATATAAAGGGAGGTCATGTGATCCCCAAGTCTAGCCAGAGGGCTAACGAGAGTTAGAGCGCATCGACGTTTGGAAGCCCAAAACCTCGAAAGGATCTGTGCCGTAGATATGAGGAAGATCTGACCGATGGATTTTTCTAGGAATGAACGTGGACACGTGGAAATGCACCACGTGCCAGTGGGGACGAGAAGAGAAGAGAGAAAGGTGGGACCCGATGATGTCATTGAAAGCGACGTGGACCCTCATGAACTTTCCACGTGCCACCGTGGTAGTGCGTGAAAGATGTGTTGTGGACCCATAGGGTAGGGTGAGTCAGAATTTCGGAAGTCGGGGTTTGGAGAACAAAGCGGGTTTGAAAGCCTCGTGGGCCGAAACCCCGAAACTTGAAGTCCCAAAATTCCGAGAAGATGGAAGTTACGAAAACTCAAAGTCCTCGGTACTGAAACTTAAGGTCTTGAAAGTCCTGAAATATCTGAAACTGAAGTTGCGAACACCCGAAAAACACAGAGCTGAATAGAGCTCAGACATTTAATGAAATTGAAACACTTTATTAACATCGATTGCTATGAATTATGAGGAGTTGTCAGAAAATAAAGGCTCGACAAATCCGAGTCGTCTACGCATTAGATTGCAGAAGGCTGACGAGTGCCAGAACTGTTGGAAATTGCCGCAAAATGCACAAAAAAATAGGAGAGATACATAATACATCCAGTTCAAGAAAACTTATTTAAACTGAAATGTCTCTAATTTTGTCCGAGTTGGCTTATAAGTGTTCTGGTTGTTCGTGAAGGTTTAAAGGCATGATAATTTTGAATTGAATTGCACAGTGAGTGTGCAGATTTCAATAGAGCTCATAATTCCAGCGTCGAGTATGGAGTGGGGAAAAGTGCAGATTACCCCCGAAATAGAAGATGAACAGGAGGGAAAGGATGTTAACCTGGGAATCTAAGGATCGAACTCCAATGGACATGGAAAGGAGATGGATAAGGAAGGACACATAATGAAAATCCTTGAAGGATTTCAAAGAGAGGCCAAGGCTCGCCAACATGATAGCCGAAAACTCATGAAAGTCAGGGACCGGCAGGGTGCATTAAACTTAAAATTTTTTGAAGAGTCTGGAAAGAATAGAGAAGAAACTCGAGAAAGGAAGAGACTCAAGTACGACAATGAGTTGCAAAACCCACGGGAGAAGAAGTAGGTTGAGGAGTGGTAGCCGACATCTTAGTCGCTCCCAAAGACATTTTGGCAGTAAGACACACAGTAGTTCAAGCCCATCCCCTACCAGAAAACATCAGAAATCTGGAAGGGAGGAATTGAAAGGAGAGATGAACAAAATTAAACCTCCAACATTTGATGGAGAGCATAAGAAGGAGGAAGATGCTGAGACATGGTTGCTTGGCATGAAGAAATACTTCCAGCTGTAGAATTATTCTGCCCATGCAGAAGGAAGAATTGCAATGTACCAGCTGAAAGGAAAAGTGTCCATGTGGTGGGATCAGTTTGTGCAAGTGCAGCACATCAGAGAGAAAGAGGTCACGTGGAAGGAGTTTAAGAGGTATTTCGAGAAGAAATACCTAACTAAAAGATACTGTGATAGAAAGATGAAGGAGTTCTTCGAACTCAAGCTAGGCAGCATGACCATTGATGAGTATGAACGAAATTTTCTGGAACTACTGAAGTATGTTCCATTCATCAAAGACGAGGTTGTTAAAATTCAGAGGTATCTGAGTGGACTACCAGCTTCCATTGGTGACGAGATTCAATACGATGATCCTAAGACCATGGAAGAAACCATAAGAAGGGAAAAATGCCTATACGAATAGGAAAGAGAAAAGCCTACCTTTCGGAAGGCTTGGGATGACCAGAAGAGGTTTAAGAAAGAACAGAGGCAGAAGGGAGACAAGCCTTCTTTTTTCTGAAATAATCATCAAGGACAACCATCGTTTAGAGAGCCGAGAAGGACTGAAGAGGGAGCACAAAGACAGAGACTGACACCCATTCAGTGTTGGGGCTGTCAAGGAAACCATAAGTACAGAGATTGTCCCCATAAAAATGGTAAGGCGAGAACTGTACATACTGTTCAGCAAGCTGAAACAGTGGAGGATATGGGCAGCAGAATGTCGAGGATCTATGCAACCCTGGACAATAAGAAAGCGGAATTTCAATCGCACATTATTGAAGTGGAAGGTATGATTAACAACCGACCACTTATTATTTTGATTGATTTAGGAGCTAGCCATAGTTATATAGATCCTAGAGTGGTGGAAAGTTTGCATCTAATGAGAAGCAAACATGAAAGGTCTTGGTTGGTGCAGTTAGCCACATGAACCAAGAGGAAGGTCACTGAATTGGTTAAGTCCTGTTTAGTGGACATAAAAGGAATGAGTACTAAGGCTGAATTAAACATTCTGCCTTTAGGCTCATATGATTGCCTAATTGGGATGGATTGGTTGGACCAGCACCATGCCCTTCTGGATTGCCGCAACAAGAGATTTACATGTCTAAACAAAGAGGGAAATCAGGTAACAGTCCAAGGAATTCCCAGAGTTGTGGCTGTGAGGGAAATTTCAGCTATGCAACTGAAGAAATGTTACCGAAAAGGCTGTCAATTAATTGCAGCTCGGGTGGAAGAAGTATTCCAAGATGTGGTCTCAAATTTGGAAGACTACCAAGTGCTTAAAGAATTTAAGGACGTATTTCAGGAGGTTCCTGGACTACCTCCGAAGAGGGACATCAATTTTTCTATAAATCTGATGCCTGGAGCAGCTCCAGTTTCGAAGGCTCCTTATAGAATGAGTAAACCAGAGCTGAAAGAGTTGCAATTGTAGCTCGAAGAGCTACTAAAGAAAGGTTACATTTTCCCCAGCATGTCACCGTGGGGAGCCCTGGTCCTATTTTTGAAGAATAAAGATGGGAAGATGAGGCTGTGCATTGACTTTCGGCAGTTGAATAAAGTCACTGTCAAGAACAAATATCCTCTGCCAAGGATTGATGATCTTTTTGATCAGTTGAAGGATGCAAAAATATTTTCGAAAATAGATCTTCGATCTGGATATCACCAAGTGAGAATAAG
Organism: Picea engelmannii; assembly: GCA_009831015.1. NCBI lineage: Eukaryota > Viridiplantae > Streptophyta > Pinopsida > Pinales > Pinaceae > Picea > Picea engelmannii. The sequence goes on from ML782612.1 coordinate 428,696, forward strand.
GGATGAGGACATTAGCAATACCGCCTTTAGAACAAGGTACTGTCATTATGAGTTTACAGTGGTGCCGTTTGGATTGTCCAACACGCCTGCTGTTTTCATGTGCTTAATGAATGGAGTGTTCAGAAATTATTTGGACAATTTTGTTATAGTCTTCCTAGACGATATCTTGGTTTATTCCAAGACAGAGGAAGAACACGAACAACATCTTAGAATGGTGCTGCAGGTGTTGAGAGAACACCAACTATACGCAAAAATGAGCAAGTGCTCTTTTTACCAAAAGCAGATCCACTATCTGGGACACATTATTTCTAAAGAGGGGATTGCTGTGGATCTTGAGAAGGTACAGTCCATTCAAGAATGGCCAGCGCCAAGGAATGTAGCAGAAGTTAGATCCTTTATGGGTCTGGCAGGCTATTATGGGAGGTTCATAGCCGGATTTTCAAGGATAGCTCATGCTATCACTTCCTTGCAAAGGAAGGGGAAGAAGTTCCAGTGGACTGAAGAATGCGAGAGTAGCTTCCAACGCTTGAAGTAGCTACTCACTAGTGCTCCAATCCTAAAGATTGCAGATCCAAATAAGGATTACATAGTGTACACAGATGCGTGTAAGGAGGGGCTGGGAGGAGTTCTCAGCCAAGAGGGATTTGTAATTTGTTATGAATCCCGAAAGCTGAAAGAGCATGAAAATAATTATGCCACTCACGATTTAGAGCTGGCAGCAGTTGTCCACGCATTGAGGAAATGGAGACATTACCTCATG
>ML782612.1:443984-469522 GCA_009831015.1 Picea engelmannii
GATTTTCAGCGTCACCCCACTCAACTATATATCTTTGAAGACAAAACAAAATAAATCATTAATAGAGCTGTGGGAAGTGCTTGTAAACCCGCCGGGATGCTGAACAGGTCTGCTGGCAGTGGGTAAATGCATGCATGATGCCAAGACAACTTCGCTGGGGTACTGAACAGGCCCGCTGGTAGCGAAGCAATGTCGGGTGTATGAAAATTTGCAAATAATAAACCTCTTAATGTCCTTTATTCTGATCTGGAACTTCTTGGCAGGATACGGATGTCATAGTGGGTTAAATGACAACCCTGTCGAGGCTATGGACGCCTGCTGGCAGCAGTGGCTCTGTCAATAGTATTGGATATTTTATCTTTAATATCGTGGCTCGCTTATCTTAAGACTATTATCAGTTTTCATCCTTTAAAACACTACTGGAATATTGGGTTAACGATGATGTTTATATGATTTTCTGGTTGTTGTTTTCGAGTTAGAAATTTTCTCATTATCACAATCTAAATTTTTTCTGTTGGCAGAGATAACGGCTTCTCCCAGTGTGTCTCCATTGTTGGTAGCCAATTCACATTTTCATACTGTCCTGATAAGCTGCCTACACAAGTGTTTTGCAAACTTTGATTTCGTCGCAATCTTTTCAATAAAACCACACCATTGTTTTATATGCGTTTGCACACTTACCTTGGTTCTTGTTTTCATGACTGCAAGCGTGAAAATGCTAGTTTTCAAAGTCATATTAAAAACGTCATTAGATTGTTATGATCGCTCTTGTTTATATGCTCATCGTATTTTCCAATTTATTTATCGTTACACAATTGACAAGATTCTAAGATCATTATGCTTTTGATGTTCTTATTTGTCAATGAGACTTCGTTTACAAGACTGTGGGGATATTCGTTTGATTGAGTTTATGATGCATTGGTGATTTGGATTTATATGTTCTTGATTGATTCAATTGGTACATTGTTTTCACAAAAACACATTTGTGTTGTGGAAAAACCCTTGGTATAAATCGTTTTATGCAACACATAGTTCATATGGTCAAACCCTTGGTATGATTTCGATTTGTTGCTTTGATTTTAAAACTATGGTAAAACTTTTCTCGCGCAAACGTTTGGTCCACATACCATATATCCATTGGTTGATTGAAATGGCATAGTTTGTAACACATATGCATAATTGGTTGAATAGTTGTAAGCATTGATGGTTGTACTAAGAGTAATGACTATTCTGCATGGGCCGAAATAACTCCACTACCCTCGCACACTTTGGCATTAATGCCTGCCTCCTTACCAGGTTACCTCTGTTGATTTTTGGGCAAATCTCTGAGTTTTGAGTCCTACGTATACCTTGTCCAAACCCTACCCAAACCCCTATCCACTGTATGTTCTCTCTTGGCTCTTGAAGGGTGAATTGAACCCCCATGGTGTTCAGAGTCAGTTTTGGTTTCTTTTTTGCCAGAGAAGACTGCTTAAGACTGCCCCCGTAATTGCCCCCAGAGTCACATTTTTGCGTGAGCGATTCTGGGCAAACGGTTTTGAATTAGATCAAACCGTTGAAAACCCAGAACCTTTTTTATCCCCTTTACCTTCAACTGAGCGGTTTCCTCAGAAAGTGAGTTACTACAGAGATCTAGCTCTTGTTTTACAGGTCAATTTTCAGTGGCTGGAACATGCGTTTTGGGTCTGTGTGCATTTGATGAAATGTCTATGAATTCTCCAGGCCTATGCCTTAGAACCTCTCTCACCCGTCCAACCTCTCACACTCTTGAACCCTTGATCAATTCTCCTAGGTATGGGTTTTCAATATCAAATTTGTTTTCTGAATTGCTTGGATTAATATAATGAATTGGGGTTTGTTTTCACTTAGATTTGGATTACATTCGACCTGTGTTGAAGATCTATTTTCAAAAATCATGGCAACAGTGTTAATCTATAACGATTTCCCAGCCTCAAACCATTTTGATTCATTCCTATTTTGATTTGATTAGCATGATCGTTTATATTTAATACAGTTATATCAGTTTGAGAAAACGATCTTGTTGATTTGGTTTGGATTCGAAGTGATCTGTGGATAGCTGAAGCATCTATTCCTGTTGATTTCAATTGGTTATAAAAATGATTTCATTACTGTTCAGTTATCCAAAACAATGTTGTATACTCGAATTAGTGATAACAAATTAAACAGAGCATATCTATCTCTATTATAATTTGATTTAGTTTGATTAATTTGCATACAAGTGTCGATTTGAATAAGGCTTTTAGCAATCAAATATCTTTTGATAGTTTGAATTTGATTTTTTAAATTTGAATTGATTTTTAATGCTGATTATGTGTCTGATTTAGACAAGCTACAGAATCAGAAGATTCTGTAGCTAGTCTATAGAATTAGATTTTTTTATCATTTTTATCAACAAAATATCCTCCTAACTTGTCCATTTTTTACTCTTTTCAGGTACATCCGAATTGCATTGGGCATGCTAGACAGTCTAGGAGATATTTGTGTGATTTAGTTTTTATTTTAGGTTCCTAGTTTAGTCAGACTTGGGATATTTTCCCAGATTTTATGTAAACAGTTTTGATAACTTCCACATGGATGTTTTACCCTGTAGAAGGTCTTTAAATACTTATTATTTTGTGTAATAAGGGGCATCCTAACTTGTGGGAGAACCAGGCTATGGATTTCTAATACAAACTGAGACAAGAGTTGATGTTTTTGCTACAGCTTTCGCTTTCATAATATCAATCTTTTGTTTCAAGTTTATGCATGTCACTTTGCAGTTGATTATAGAATACTTTAACTATCATAATCTATTGCAGGATGATATGATTTGATTAATGTGTTATCCATATCTGAATGCTTTCATCATTTATTAAAAAACTACAACAATTACTTTGTTTCAGTTAATGAATCACATATTTCTCTTCTTCGTTAATTGAATCATTTCGTATAGATCTTTGCATACAGGTTTATCTAACTCTGAAGATATATAAATCATAAGATTGTTGTAATTTTTATTTCTTGTTTTTCCTGTAATCATATTTGAAGAGCACTGCAGCTTTTTATTTACGAGAAGCTCCTGGAAAATTCGGTGTGGGTTTCCTCCCACCAATCAGCTAAGACAATCATCATATACAGGACAAACCTAGAGCATTTCTTCAGGTTAGTTTGTCATTTATTTGATAATTAATTTGTTAGTGTAATTTAAGTAGTTTGAGTAGATATATGTTTAGTTTAGATTAGTAGTTAGAGTTAGTATATTAGTTGTTTAGTTTAGATAGTTTTTATTTCATGTCTTTTTCATAAAATTATAAAAATAAAAAAACAATAGCTCCCACTGTCTTAGGACAGAATGCAAATGAGTTTTTCATGTTTTCATTCAAATCTATAAATTGTAATTATTGTACATTTTGTGAATAAGATTTATTTCTGTTAGTAGTTAGATTTTTAATTTCTTAGAGTTAGCATAGTATTAGATAGTAGATTGTATATATAATAGTTAGATTTGTTTAGTTTGTTTTAATAATCATTTTAGTTAGATTAGTTTATTAGTTTGTTTTAATAGTCAGTTTTAGTTAGATTAGTTAGTTTAGAATAGTCTTGTTTTTGTTTTCTTAGGACTTAGATTGGCTAACGGAGCTGCTAAACCCGTCAGGGTGGGTTATCCCAAACGACTTGGGTTATTTAGAAAACCCCGGACCAGATCCACTCTTCCAGTTGACGGACGGTCAATTTCGCCCGTCAACAAATATATAATGCATTTTAATCAAGATTATGCATTGGCTGTCAAATTAAAAGCGGATTTCATGTAGATTGACAAGTCACCTGGCAATCTAAATAAAATACGACCCGAATATATAATGCATTTTAATCAAAATTATACATTGGCTGTGAAATTAAAAATGAAATGCGTGTAGATTGACAAGTCACCTGGCAATCTAAATAAAATACGGCCAGAATATATAATGAATTTTAATCAAGGCGAATTAAAACTGTCGGGGGTAAGGGATTGACATGAATGGACATCGATGTCGCAAGGCATTTAAAAGGATATCAGTGACTACCGCAAATGACGTATTCAGATATCAACCTCACCTATTCATTTCATTAATGTAACATCCTTCTCTAGCGCACTGAGCGAACTTATTCTTTGAGGACACTTGCTCGCAAGTGATCCGGATTATTATGCTATTAAAACTTTTGATTCTGATTATGAGGCATTATGGGTTGATGTCATGTTGTTTTACTGCATTGACATAGACAGGTGCTATTGACTCAGTTTACTAAGTGTGCAGGGTTTCGGACCTTGAGGATGTAGAGGCATCGATGGAACCCTTGGTCTCCAGATCGAGTCAGGGAATGTACCATTGGGGTTTGATTGTTTTATTGTGATATTAGTGCGTCTGATTAGATGATATGGATATTTTCTGACATGATTTGTTGATGATGCAGGTTGACGATAGCTTGCCGACTAGACTCACATGTGGAGTAAAGGGGTCACGCACGACTACCAGAGATGTTGAGGGAGAGGTGTGGACAACATCCCTGCCATAGCCTACTAGCACTCCTGTCGTGGCTCGAACTGTAGGTTAAAGATTACCTAATTTGAGAGGACCCACTATGCCATGAGGGCAGACTGCGACAATCGCTCACAATGATTCTAAGGGGCACACAATAAGGCGATGGCCTTATTCCTTAGAAGCCCTTAGTCTCCCACAAGTTCACCTAGAGGAGTGTTGACTCCAGGGGTTATTGATATCTACCAAGTTAGTCAAGAGGTGAGTGGCACCCTTGGAGCACGTAGTGCATCCTGAAGGGCACATCGCACAAGGGAACAGATGAGGCGAGTGGAACCCTTGGAGCACCTAGTGCGTCCTGAAGGGCACGTTGTGTTGTCGATGATAGAGGGATGAAATTAGATGGCCTTCGGATGAATAACATGTTAAGTATTTTTAAAACAAATTCCCTAATTAAATGTTGCCCAGTATGAAATTTAAGGTCTAAGTCTAAATTACGCTAGTGATAAAATTTTGTCTTCTATAAAATAATAATAATAATATTAAAAATAAAAAAAACTTAAATCATAATTATGATCTTCGTTAAATCTTGTAACATGAAGGGAGTAAGAAACTTAATTTATTCATAAAAAGAAAAAAAAAATCTATTAATAAAATGTAAAAAGGGAATTAATTGTTTTATCTTTTTGATAATTTAAAATATACTAATTAATGATAAAAGGAAAAGGGGGTTAATTTACACACCTTCCTTTTTGAGTTCTAATTAAAAAGGGGAAAGAGGGAAAATCTTAAAATTTAGGAAACTAGGAAGAGAGGTAAACATAAAAAGGGAAAAAGGGGAACATAAGGAAAAAAGCGGAAAGTCAAACTTAGAAAAAGTATCTACCATTTAAGAGCTTTCTAATTTAAACTGAATTAGCAATTTAATAATAGGGAAAGCCTTTAAAACCTGTAAGGGAATTTGGGGACACCTAGGAGTGATTCTAGGAGTAACTCTAGGTGGGTGAGGGAAATAATATAATTAACTAATTAAAGAAATTAAAAAACGGAGGAATGTAGGGGATGGGGGACACTTGTACGAAGAAGAATTTTTAGGAATTTATTTTTAAAATTTTAATTAAATGAGATTTTAGGAAAGAAAGGAAGTTCGGAATTGTATATAATGAATGAGGGAGAAGGATGAAGGGGGATCTTCTATTTGCGTAACGTTACACTATAGAAATATCTACTTGACTTATTTACTTGTGGGAGTGGGGATACCCATCTCGGAGAGGAGTGGTAGCTCGACTTTGTGAGGCGAGCTGGGAGCTAGTCGAAATCTCTGGATAGTGAGTGTGTGGCCCCTTTGTTGCTCCGGGGGCTAAGGGGGAGGAAGAGCACCCCTAGCGTTGGATAGGAGGTATCGGTGAAGTCTCGACGGTCAGCGAGCGGGAGTTGCACGGAGTGCGCGGGATGTCACTTAGAACGGGCGAACAGGCAACGGCACGAATCCTTCGTTTGAATGGTAGATTGTTGTAGGATTTATGATTTAGATATGCATGGTTATTAGGTAGGTAAACTGGTTGTCTAGTTTCATGACTGAAATTTTTATAGCCTAGCTGATTGATTGGTTGATTGATTTCCCATGACCGTCATTTCCCAGCATGCCGTGACCACCCAGTGGTGTTGATTGTGACCCTATCAGTTGTTTGCCTTCATCTTTAGATCCTCAGTCCTCGCCTGAGAAGTTGGCCAGGAGCCTAATATACGGTCATCTCCTTAGCGTTAAAAGACCTATGGACCTCAATGCCCTACTTTTCTATGAGAGGATGATGAGCAAAGGACGAACCTGTCCGCCATCTACGCCCCTTCTGATTGTTCTTGGATATTTGACGGTCTTGTGCCTTTTTGTATTGTATGCTTCCACCGCTATTACAATTCTTATTCCCTAGTTGACTCTGCATTTTAATATTTTCTAGGCTAGTTAGCTCTGCACTGAATGTGCCCCCCTTGTGATTCCGCTCTGCATTTTTTTTTATCACCTCTCAATGACAGTTTTACCTACCTCATTTTAGGAAATTTTTTCATAGATTTTAATGTAATGGTGGGATTTTTGTGACTGTAATTTGTCTCGTTTGCACAGGACATCTGTCCCTCAACCCTGCTCGATTTTATGTCTGAATCAAATTTCTACCTGCACTTTTCAATGGTGTTCCTACCTGCCTTTTTGGTTGATTCTTATCGGTGATTGGACGTAGGTGTGTATTGGTAATGTGTGAATGTGAATTTGTTGGTGTTGGATAGGCCGTGGGGTCAAACCTCTGGCCGATTCTCTTGAGCTGTGTTGTTTTTATTTGTGAGTAGTTGGTTGCATTCTGCCTTTCTATAATTTTACTCGTAGCTGGACGCATTGGGCAGGGTGTGCCCCATTGTGGGCCTCCTCCTTGGCACCTAAAGCCAAGCTCTTATGATGTCTTAGGAGATTATCCACGAGCTTTGGTGGATGATTAGATTTGGATGTTTTCATTTGCTTGACTGTATACCCTCCCCTCTGCAAACTGTATAAAATCATATAAATTCATATCTGCGAACTGTATAAATTTGTTGTCTAAATCTTTACCTCTGCAAATCGTGTTTATGTAATGGATGGGTAGTCATTCCTCTGCAGAATCGTGACTGTGTAATGAAATCATTAATATTACCTCTGCGAAATGTTTTATGTAATGGTTGTATAATTTTTCCTCTGAAAAATGGTATCTATGTATTGGCTATAATAATATCTCCTCGTTATTTTGTTTAAGCGACTTGATAGCAAATGGTCACAGGTCCCCTTGACCTTAGGTGACGATCTGTGGCAGGCCAGAATTCCAAATTTATCTTTAACCACAGTAAATTGAGACAGCGGGTTAGTTACCGCATGGGTAATCGAGTAAATCCGACAGTGTGAATTTTAGTTGTCTGTTAAGTAATAATTAATGCAATCTAAGAATAGCTTGACTGTGATGACTTACCATTGACTGTGGAGGCCATCTTGCCAATAAATATTCACATCACCAACTTGGGGTTCCTAAAACAGACGTTACAACTGTTACTTTTTAAAAGTTTCTCTATAATGTTGTTAGGATAATGTGGCATATTGTGATAGTTACACCGTTTACTAGCTATTATTTCGAAATCAACTACTTAGTGTAAGTTATCATTTCATAACCCATAAAGTTGTGCATTGTCTTTATGCCATCCATTTACCAAACCTTCTACGATGTCGTTCAGATCTTCTGGCATGCACTCATAGTTGCCTAATTGTCGTGAAGCACCTAAAGGTAAATTTTGTTAGTAATTATTATTGTTGTTTTTTTTAATTCTTAAAATCAAGATTTAGGTTTTAGTTAAATGTTCAATTCAAGATTTACAACTTAGTCTTTAGTTTTCTTGTTGTTGATTTAGATGCTTTTACTTGGCATAATGGTTTGGCTGCTAATAATATTCCCACACCAATAAGTTGTGGAATTGAATTTATCATATGTTGACAAAAAGAATGGTGGTTTTATAATTCTGGTTATGAATAGATTGGTTCAAACAACACTTACCTTTATCTTTTAATAATACAAATTTCCATAGCTAAATTAATATAGGTTGATTTTAAAAAAAGAAGAAGGATTTTTATTATTATTGGATAATATATAAAATGTAATGTCTTTTTAAGCTAAGTACAATAAGTTAATATGATATTAGTAACTGGGATTTTGCAATTATTAAATTTACTTTATTTTTAAAGTTCGGTTGGTAACTCGTCGACTAACGAAAATTAGATTGGGTAACTAATCTATAATTAATGCCAATTTAAGTCATAGATAATGCCCTTTTAGTCTTGATTAATGGTTGGGTTGTTGTTCAATATTAATTAATGTACATACCTAGTCTTGTAAACATTTAATGTGCTTGATTTGTTCACTGTAAGGGTTCTAGTTGCATGTGTAAATAATTTTGGGTGCGTTGGGTTGATGGGATGATTGTCCTTGGCTTAGTAGGCTTGGTCTGCTTGTGTCGGGCGGGATGTAGACACCTTGTTCCTCAGAACAGTCGCTAGCCTTGAGACATTAAATGGTCAAAATCGATGGGAACCTAGGCTTGAGAGTTGCTTATGTGTCCTGGAGGTCCTAACCATTGTAGGGTAGGATGGGCGGGTGGTCATTCTTTTCTTTGTCAGTTGAGCGTCGTACATTGCTTCCAGGTGCTTGACGTGATTTTATGTTAGGTCATTATGTTGTTGTGTCGTGAGTTGCATTCGTTGTGTCCATTGTCATGTTGCGATGTGAGTATAATGTCATTTTTACCTTCCTACTTACACACACACAAAAAAAAAAAATTGCACTTGTTATATGAGGCTTGTTGTCATAACGAAAGCAAAGGTCGTTACATATGGTATCAGAGCAGGTTCAACCTGCTACTTGGGATCGCTATGACTTTCGTTGATATGATTGGTTATACTGTTGTTTATCGAGTTGACTTGTGTGCGTGCGGGTAATCATGGTTAGAGGACATCGCAGAGGAAGATGACAGGGTGCTAGGGGAGGAGGCGCAATGCCTCCAGTAGCATCTATGCCTGAGGGATCTAACCACCAGGGAGATGAGCAGGTTCTCGGACAGGAGCAGATAGTAGTTGGTGATGTGGTCGGAATGATGAGATCTTTTCAGGGCATGTCCGAGGCACTGATCAACCGTTTGGACATAGATGAGGCTAGGGCGTCGGCACCCACTGAGGTTCCACCATGTGCTCTGGTCGGTACTGGTAGCATTCACCGTGAGCTTGAGAAGGTCAAATTTCCTGAGTTCTTTGGTGCCTCGGATGATGCAACCGCCGAGGCATGGTTGGAGAATATGGCAATGTGCTTTGCACTTCGTGATTATACCTCCAACATGAAGGTCTGCATGGTGGGATTTCAACTAAAGAGGAGCGCTCTTCTATGGTGGAAGACGCTCCTACCGCAGTTGAATGTGGCTGTCGAAGACGTGTCATGGGAACTGTTCGAGGAACGATTTCGAGAGAGGTAACTTTCATAAGAATTCACTGAGTGTCAACTCAATGAGTTCAATGCCTTATGACAGGGCGGTCATATGGTGCCCGAGTACAAGGCTCATTTTATGGAGCTACTCCGGTATGCTCTGCAGCTTAACACTGAGAAACTTAAGGTCAACAGGTTTGTGTTCAACCTTAATGACAACATACGTGCAAAGGTCAAGATTTTGATGCCTCAAACCTTGCATGATGCCATCCAGAAGGCCCTCATAGCAGAGGAGGAGCTTATCAGCGGGGGTCAGACCAGGACTACAGCGAGACCAACAGGGCAGGTTTCATCTGGAGCATAGAAGCATCAGACACCAGCCAAACATATGCCAGGATATTGTGGCTTCCAGAAAGGATCCACTTTCACTACACCCCGGTGACCGACGCCTCAGCAGCGGACACCTTATCGGGGACCACAGCATCAACAACAGCGTCGCTCGCCGCAGCAGCAGTTTAGGCCTATTCAGTAGAACAGACCAGGGTTCTAGGTCAGTGGGTTGTCATCTTCTACTTCAGGTGCCAGGACTACTGGGCTAAAGAAGGGGTGTTGGACGTGTGGAGAGCCACACTACTAGCATGACTTCCTTGTGGAGAGGACTAGAGCATCTGGATCAGCTGGACCCACTACTGTGGGAGATATAGGAAAGACCCATTAGATTCATACAGTGGTGAATAACCGCCAGGCAGAGCATCATTCGATTGTGCATGAGACGACAGGTTCCGTCGCTAACCATACCCTTAGTATTTTGATAGATCCTGGTGCTACCGAGAGTTTCATTTTGGGTGTAGCGCTAAAAAGGATTAAGGTAAAGGCATTCGAACAGGATGAGTATAGCTTCGTAGAGATGGCTTTGGGAGCCAAACAAAAGGTTGGAGGAAAGGTTACAGGATGTATCCTTAACCTAGGAGAGTTTGTCACAAGGGCCAACCTGTACGTCACGATCCTAGGATCATATGATGTCGTGATTAGTATGGACTGGTTGGAATCGCATGAGGTGATACTCAATTGTAAGACAAAATGGTTGAGCTTGGACGATGACAAGGGACAAAGACGGGTGATTGTAGGATAGAACCAGGGATTTTACCTGAGGTTCATCTCTTCCTTGCAACTTCAGAAGAGCATGTGTAAGGGGTGCAATCTTTATGCGATCCTTGCATTAAATGAGAAGGGAGTAGCGGAAGGTCTAGAACACCTTCCAGTGGTGAGAGAGTTTCCATACGTCTTTCTAGAGAAATTACCTAGGATGTCGCTGAAGAGGGAATTGGAGTTTACCAGAGACCTAAAACCAGGGACTAAACCGATAGCAAGAATGCCTTATCGGATGTCAACCCCAGAGTTACAAGAGTTGAAAATACAACTGAAGGAGTTGTTGGACCTGGGACTGATACGTCCTAGTGTGTCACTGTGGGGTGCACCTGTTATTTTCATACGAAAGAAGGATGGATCGTGGAGGCTCTGCATTGACTACCATCAACTAAACAAGGCCATGATCAAGAATCAGTATCTGTTGCCAAGAATTGATGATTTGTTCGATCAAATGAAGGGCGCGATGGTGTTCTCCAAAATCGATTTGAGATCAGGGTATCACCAGTTACAGATCAAGGAGGATGACGTCCCTAAGACTTCCTTTAAGATGAGGTTTGGACATTACGATTTTACTATTTTACCGTTTGGACTGACAAATGCCCTAGGGGTATTTATGAGTTTGATGAATGGGGTGTTCCGCAAGTACTTGAATAAGTTCATCCAAGTATTCATTGACGATATTTTGATCTACTCTTGGACGATGGAGGAGCATGGCGAGCACTTGTGCCTGGTACTACCGTGTTTGTGAGAGAACAAATTATATGGGAACTTGTCCAAATGCCCATTTTATCAAACAAATATTCACTACTTAGGGCATGTCATCTCCAGCGAAGGCATCGTCATGGATCCAACCAAGGTCGAGGCTATCAAGGAATGGCCTGCATCGACAAATGTCCCAGAAGTGCGTAGCTTCATGGGTTTAGTAGGATACTATCGACGGTTCATCGAGGGGTTTTCGAACATAGCAAATTTGATCACGGAATTGTAGAAGAAAAACAAGAAGTTTGTTTGGACCGAGAAATGTGTGGAAGCATTTCGGAGGCTCAAGGAGTTGTTGACAATAGCTCCGATACTAAAGGTCCCTAACATGGACGTGGACTTCTTGGTATGCACTGACGCATCCAAGGAAGGCTTAGGTGAAGTCTTGATGCAAGACGAATGAGTGATCGCTTACATCTCGAGGAAACTGAGAAGGCATGAGGAGAAATACACGATGCACGATTTGGAGTTTTTAGCCATCGTATATGCCTTAAAGGTTTAGAGACACTACCTTGTCGGATGAAAATTTGAAATAAATACTAACCATTGTGGACTACAACACATCTTTACACAAAGCGACCTGAACACGCGACATCAGTGTTGGTCGAAATTTCTTAGCGAGTACGACTTCGAGATTTCTTACATAAAAGGAATAGTGAACCGAGTGGCGGATGCATTGAGTCGGAGACAACACATCTTTTCGGTGCTGCCTCTTTAGACGAACTACATGAAAATATTCTAACTTTACAGCATGATGACGAATGGTACAAAGAGGTTGAGGGTTTTATCAGACAAAACACAATAATGGTACCATGATTTGAAGGATTTTCATTGGATAGTGATGGATTATTGAGGTTTAAAAATTGGATCTATGTACCGCCGAATGATGAATTGAGGATGTTGATCCTGAGCAAGGCTCATAGAGTCGTTTACATGGCTCACCCGGGAGTCACGAAGAGGAGGGCACGCCTTAAACCCTTATTCTCCTGAAAGGGAATGAAGGCTGACATAGTCAACTATGTGGCCAGATGTTTAGAATGTCAACAGGTAAAGGCTGAACATAGACATCCAGCAGGATTACTACAACCATAGGCTATTACAGAATCGAAATGAGAGGTTATTTCGATGGATTTTATTGTTGGATTGCCACTAACGGCAAGGAGACATGACTCGATTTTCGGAGTAGTAGACACTCTGACGAAGACTTGATGCAGACCTATCGGCCCTTGGGCCGAGATCCACTCACAGGATCATTCTTGATCTACCTCGAGCCGAATCGGCTCTTTAGATGCCCTGTTGGAATCACAAATTATCGATCCACAGGTCCTTTCAGAAGCTCCCCTATGCAAACAACACTAGGCGCGAGCTCCGCCTTTTCATGCGACCACAGTGCTATGACCAAGGCCCCAAATTCCAAAGGCACTTGTCACAACTCGCCACTCGCGAGTTCGTGAGTTGAAACTCTGACTCTTCCTTCTCCAATCCCGCGATACCCGAGATCATGAAATGGATATAGATCTTCTTTTGTCAACACCTTCCTCACGTGATCGTCGGCTAGGCTTAACACTAACTCCTCTCGCTACTCGTCACTTCGCAAGTTGTGGCGTCCAACCTTGACACCTTCCTTTCACGAAACCTCGAGAAGCGATGTTGAATTTTCTACTCGCGTTCTCGCTACTTGTGACTTTGCAATTTTCAATTTCGAGCTCTCGTACTCTTATCTTGCGAATCCCCGAGATGTGAGAAGTCAACGGAGTGTTGACTCCTTTCTCTAGGTGACGTGTGTTCGCCTGTCTATTCCCCGGGCCCACTTTGTGTTTCTTCCACGTGTCCCTCGTGCCCGAATTTTGGCACTTCATGACTTCTGATGTCAAAAGTGACCCCTTTCAACCTCCGAACCCCCGAACGCACGCAAGGCGATTAGGTTCCTGATCCAAAAGTCCCCCCCTTGACCTGGATCCAACGACTGTCTTTTCTCCTCGCAATTTTTCCACTCACAAATTGGATCACCCAAATCCTGGGCTCTCACCTGGTGAACCTCCGAGTTCGCGAGATCCCTCGATCTCTGCCACCTGTCCTCCTTAGATGGACGGTCCCAATCTTCTCGCAACTTCACCACTTTCAAAGTTGAAGGACTTCACTCTCTGACCTTCGATGTCTGAATCCCTGTTAGAGAGGATCTTGTGACACGTGTCCTTCCAATCGGATGACTCATATTCTTTTGCTATTTCGGGACTTCGGACCTCACGACCTCGTGAATCTTGATGCAAGGGTTTTGACCCTTCAACTCGTGAAACCCCGAAATGATATTATGTGAGTGATCCATCGAACCCTGTTGGATTAGATCCTGTGGCCCAATCTCTTCTGAGATTGCACTTAGAAAAACACTCACCGTAACCTTCTTGCTCCTCTGCCAGATCTGACAGTTCTCGGAACCTCGTGAATTCTCAATGAAGAATTCTGACCGTTCAATTCCTCCTTAACACTCCTATGAAATGAACAAGTATGCCTTCATGAAACTTGTCCACTAGCAAACCAACGTTGCTACGCCTCCTTCCAATACTTCAAGGCACTAGCTCTCTTGAGCTTTTCTTCAACAACTTCGAAGATCCTATCCCTCTTGAGCTTGATTAGAAAATCCTCAAGTCCTTTGGGGAAAATTCCTATGTGTACTCCTTGCACCACTTCTTCAAATACTTCCAAGTATTTGAACCTCTTAGACTCTTCGTGGTCCCTACAAAAACTGTCTTTCAACAATTTTCTCATGTTGTAACTCTAAGACTTCACTCGGCCTGTTCACTCCTTGCACAACTCATGTGCTTAACTTGCACTTCTGCAAGAATGAGAACAATTTTATCCCTCCTGATCTTGTAGAGACGAATTCTGACTTCTGTCAACGCACACCTTGCGGACAATTTCACTGCACTCCTTGCAGGAAAACTCTTGCTCAGACAGAGAAATAATTGAAACTCATTCTTTACTCTCCCTCTCTTCAGATTTCATACATTCAACATGAAATCATACATTCACACATCAAAGAAAATGTATAACAGAAAGAGTAAAACAATCATGAGCATAACATTCAATCATGCATACATAGAAAGTATTTGAACACCATGAGTCTGAATCAAAGCTTCATATATTAATCTCAGAACTTCTGTACATGGGGTCTTCTACACAACTTTATGCTTCTTCTTCTCTATGCTCTCTTGATTGATTATGCTGCTAATGTTACAATGATAGAAGTGAGGGTGTCTATATCCGTTTTCCCTCCAGTTCCTAAATCTGTCTAATCTAAGAATTCAAAGCTACCTACTTACATTTACTAGCATAAATGCCTCTTAGTCCTTCAGATGAGAGCAGGACGCTCAAGGTCTGATTAAAATCTACAAGTATGCCCTTTCTTAACTATTTCATTTATGTTTTGTGTATCAAACTTCAAAACATTTCAAACAATTCATCATGTGCCAAAATGCGTTGATGTTTTTCCCCACACTCGTTGTTGGCGATGCTCCTGCATCATACTCCCTCGCCTGAAAATTTTCATGGGCTCCTGCCATGAGCTCTTGCATGGTCTTTCCATGCTTCTGAATCTCTACTTCATTTTCCCAACTGGCATCTTCAACTGGATGTCCCTTCCACTTGACCAAGTATTCAAAATATTCCTTTCGCCTGGTCCTTTTACTAACTCTTTTGTCTAGTATGCTTTCCATCTGTGGTTTCTCTACAACTAGCATCTATTTAGTCCACTGAACCTCTGGTTGTTCACTATCTTCTCCAGCTTTCTATGGGTACAAATATGAGACATTGAATATCAGAGAAATTCCAATCCCATCGGGTAATTCAATCTCATAAGCAGTTGCCCCAAATTTCTTCAAGACCTTACATGGTCCAATCTTCTTCATCTTCATTTTTTTATATGTCCCCTTCGGGAACCTTTCTTTTCTCAGATGTGCCAGAATCAAATCACCAACCTCAAATTGAAGTTGTCTCCTGTGTTGATCTGCTCTGCGCTTATACTCTTGGCTCGAGCTCTACAATCGTTCCTTCACCTAGCTGTGAAGTTCCTTCATTGCTTCAGAAAAATCTTATGCACTACCACTTCTTATCTCATTCTGTTCTGAATCCCTCAGTTCAGATACTCCTCTTGGCTATGTCCCATAAACAATTTGGAATGGACTCTTCCCTGTGCTTTTGTTGATTGAATCATTATAAGCAAATTCCGCTTGTGGCAGAATAATGTCTCACTGACTGTGGTGTTCTGTCACCAAGCTCCTCAACAAGTCTCCCAAACTTCTGTTGACAACTTCTGTCTGTCCATCCGTCTAAGGATGATAAGATAAACTGAACGACAAGTTCGTTCCTAGATTTTTCCATAAGGTTCTCCAGAAGTGTCCCACGAACTTGGTGTCTCAATCCGAAACTATGCTCCTTGGTAAGCCGTGAAGTCGAATGACTTCTTTGAAAAACAGATTCGCAATGTGAGTTGCGTCACTGGTTTTCTGACATGGTATGAAATGTGCCATCTTAGAAAATCTATCCACCACTACAAAGATCGAGTCAAACCCTCTTTGTGTTCTTGGCAGCCCCAATATGAAGTCCATGCTTATTGCATCCCACAGCCTATCAGGTATGGGTAACGGTTGATAAAAGCCTGCATTCTACCTCTTCCCTTTTGAATGCTAACAAATTCTACATCTGTCCATGAATCGTTTGATGTCTTCTCTCATTCTTGGCCAAGAATGTGACTCGTTTAACTTTGAGAACGTCATGTCATGACCAAAATGTCTAGCCAATCCTCCACTGTGTTTCTCCTTCAACAAGTTCTCCCTCATGGAGCATTTTGGAATACAAAGTTGATTACCCTTATACAATAATCCTTCTTGGATCATGTATTCTATCCATTGGCTTTTGTCCCTGAGAATTGGATTCTCAATTGCCTCATACGCTTCCTTAAAATCTGGATCATCTCTATACATGTCTCTGAGATCATGAAAACCCAGTGTTTTGACTCTAAACTCCTGCAACAACAAACATTTCCTGCTCAAAGCATCAACAACTTTGTTAGCAGTTCCAGAAATATGCTTAGTTACAAAATTAAAGTTCTGCATGTATTCAACCCATTTAACATGTCTTTGATTCAACTTCTCCTGTTGAGTCGCAAATTGCAAAGCATGATTGTCACTGTATAAGACAAACTCCTTCGGGATTAAGTAATGCCTCCATTTCTTCAATGCCTGGATAATAGCATAGAACTCCTTGTCATACATGGAGTATTTCACTTTCGCTTCATTCAACTTCTCACTGAAGTATGCTATCAGCCTGTCTTCTTGGCTCAAGACTGACCCTATTACAAATCCACTTGCATCACATTTTACTTGAAATGTCTTTTTGAAATCCGGCAACACCAAAATTGGTTGTTCCGTGATCTTCCTTTTCAACAAATTAAAAATTTTCTCCACCTTTTATGTCCAGTGAAAAGACGTGTGTCTCTTCTTCACTGTCTCCATCATCGGTGCACTAATTCCACTAAAATTCCTGATGAACTTCCGGTAGAAACTATCCAATCCATGCAAACTTCTCACCTCAAATATACTCTTTGGTGATGGCCAATTCTTAATTACCTCCACCTTATCTGGATCCATCCTCAACTTATCTATAGAAATAACAAAACCCAAATAAATGAGCTCCGTTTTCATGAATGAGGATTTCTTCATATTTATCAACAACTTCTCTTGTTGTAATCTCTTCATCATTGTAGCCAAATGTTTCAGATGTTTTGCCTCTGTTTTACTGAAAATCAGTATGTCATCCAGATACACAATGACAAATTTTCAGATGAAATCCTTCAGGACTTCATTCATCAACCTCATGAAGGTACTTGGTGCATTCATTAATCCAAATGGCATAACAAGCCATTCATACAACCGTTCATTAGTCTTGAAGGCTATCTTCCATTCATCACCTTCTCTCATACAAATCTAGTGATATCCACTTTTCAAATCAATTTTTAAAAAAAATTTAGCCCCACTCAAGCAATCCATCAAGTCATCCATTCTTGGCAATGGAAATCTGTACCTGATGGTAATCTTGTTGATTTCCCTCAAGTCAGTACATATCCTCCAGCCTCTATCTTTCTTCAGACTGAGCACTGTCGGAACAACACACAGACTCGAGCTTTCTCTAACCAATCCTTTGTCCATTAAATCCTAGATTTGTCTTTTGACTTCTTCATTCTCTTGCGGCGTCAATCTGTATGCTACTTTGTTTGGTAAAATAGCTCCAGGTATGAGATCAATATGATGACTCACACTTTTGATCGGTGGCAATGAACGAGGTAGTTCGTCCACTACTATGTCAGCAAACTCTTCCAACAGTTTCTCAACCTCTTCTGGTAAATCATCTACCCTTGTACTGGTTAAAAAAATTTTAGGGTTCCTGACCATAATGAATTGCAGTTCCTCCTTCTTCTTAACCTCTGTAAGAAGTTCGTTCCCACCCATGAGAAGTACAACGTTGCTTACTTCAGGTTTCACCTGTTTATCTTTGATTGGAAGTAACATGTGAGTTCTACCATTCTTCTCTAGGGTGTATGTGTTCTTCCTCCCATCATGACTCACATTCCTGTCATATTGCCACGGTCTACCCAGCAATAGATGAAAAACATCTATGGGAATAATATCACAGAGTATTTCATCTTTATACCCTCCTATTTTAAACTCAACTAAACATTGTTTAGTGACATTTACCTGATGTCCTTTTTGTAGCCATGAAACTCTGTATGGACTCGGATGTTCAATCGTCTCCAAATCCAGCTTTTCTACCATATCCATTGAAACGAGATTGTCTATGCTACCACTATCCACGATGACTTTGCGTGCCCAGTCTTTGGTCTTGCAAGCGGTCCGAAAAAGTCTGTTTCTTTGGACTGAACTCTCCACCTCCTTCTCTGGTGTTAAGAGAACTTTTCACATCTTCAGTGATCTTTCACCTTCAACATCTTCTGCCTCAACATTTCGCCTTTGCGCTTCGGAAAATGTGAGTTTCACCACCTTCTTTCTTTTTGTCTGGACACTCATAAGATTTATGTCCGACCTTTTCGCATGTGAAGCATTTCACCACTTCACCTCTTCCTCTTCCTCTACCTATGGTACGAGGAAAAATGTTTCCATCAGCATACTGACCTTTCTGTTTGGTATGTTTCCCTATCTGTGAGCTTCCAGCTCTCTCACTTTGAGTCTGAGGTTTCTTCCACTCTTCCTTGGGTTTCTGATTTCTATCCTAGGAAACTGATTTACCTCTGGTTTGACTTTTTCCTCAGCCTCTTTGACCTTGTTTTTGGCTCAGCTTCTCTTTAGCTTTTAGATCCATTTGATAAGCATCTTCCACCATTCGGATGGTCATCATGCTCATCTCATCCTGAATGTCGTATCTCAGACCATTCATGTACCTAGCAAATTTTTCATCATCGCTTTCTTGATGACCTGCTCTGATGTTCAGCTTGTAGAACTCTTCAGTATATTCCTTCACTGTCATCAACTTCTGTCTCAAATTTTTCATTCTCCAAAACAGAGTAATTTGGTAATCCCTGAGAATGAATTTTGCCTTCATCTTTGCGATCATCCTATACCAACTCTTGATTTTCTGCTTGCCTTTGCAACGTTTGTCAGCTTGTAGCTCATCCCACCACAATGTCGCATGTCCTTTAAGTCTTGTGACAACATGTTTGACCTTTTTGTCTTCCTCGACATCTTCATAGTCAAAGTATGTGTCCATAGCTCTAATCCAGTCTAGAAGCTCTTCAGCATCTTGGTTTCCTTCATATACTGGAATATCCATTTTTTCCCTAGCACCCATTCTTGCAATAGCCCTAATCATGCATTCATTTGTTGCATCCTCTGCTGTAACTTATTCTCTTTCATGTCTAGCTTCATCTTCACTTTCAGATTCACTGACATCTCCAACATCGGTTGTGCGCCTCTGTTTTATTTCCATGTCCATGACTCTGGCGTGTAGGTCATGTATATCTCTTTCCATGGCTGGATTTGGCACCTGCCTACCCCTTTCTCTTGACATCTCCCTATCCTCTGGTTGATCGGGTGTTTGTCTGTCTCTTCTTCTCGGTGGCTGAGATTTCTTTCTCGCTTTCCTTGTCTGAAGTATACAAACAGAGTCAAGCTCTGATACCACTTGACACAGACCTATCATACCTCGGGCTGAGATCCACTCACAGGATCGTTCTTGATCTCCCTCGAGTTGAATCGACTCTTTAGATTCCCTGCTGGAATCATAAATTATCGATCCACAGGTCCTTTTGGAAGCTCCCCTATGCAAACAGTACTAGGCATGAGCTCCACCTTTTCATGCGACCACAGTGCTATGACCAAGGCCCCAAATTCCAAAGGCACTTGTCACAACTTGCCATTCGCGAGTTCGTGAGTCGAAACTCCGAC
Source organism: Picea engelmannii (assembly GCA_009831015.1). Classification (NCBI taxonomy): domain Eukaryota; kingdom Viridiplantae; phylum Streptophyta; class Pinopsida; order Pinales; family Pinaceae; genus Picea; species Picea engelmannii. The sequence continues at coordinate 463,845 of ML782612.1, forward strand.
TCTTCCTTCTCCAATCCCGCGATACCTGAGATCATGAAATGGGTATAGCTCTTCTTTTGTCAGTGCCTTCCTCGTACGATCATCGTCTAGGCTTAATGCTAGCTCCTCTCGCTACTTGCCACTTCGCAAGTTGTGGCATCCAACCTTGACACCTTCCTTTCACGAAACCCCGAGAAGCGATGTTGACTTTTCTCCTCGCGTTCTCGCTACTCACGACTTCGCAAGTTTCAATGTCGATATCTTGTACTCTTATCTCGTGAATCCATGAGACACGAGAAGTCAATAGAGTGTTGACTCCTTTCTCTAGGTGCGTGTGTCCACCTGTCTATTCCCTGGGCCCACTTTGTGGTTCTGCCACATGTCCCTCGTGCCCGACTTTCAGCACTTCGTGACCTCTGATGTCGAAAGTGACCCTTCTCAACCTCCGAACCCCCAAATGTGTGAAAGGCGATGGGGTTCCTGATCCAACGGTCCCCCCCTTGACCCAGATCCAACGACTGTCTTTGCTCCTCACGATTTCGCCACTCGTGACTTGGAGCACCCTACTCTTGGGATCTCACCTGGCGAACCTCCGAGTTCACGAGATCCCTCGATCTCTGCCACCTGTCCTCCTCAGATGGACGGTTCTGATCTTCTTGCAACTTTGAGACTCGCAAATTCAAAGGACTTCCCTCTCTGACCTCTGATGTTTGAATCCCCGATAAAGAGGATCTCATGACATGTGTCCTTCCAATCAGATGGCTCAGATTCTTTCGCTATTTCGGGACTTCGCACCTCGCGAATCTTGATGCAAGGGTTTTGACCCTTCAACTTGTGAAACCCAAAAATGAGGTTACGTGAGTGATCCAACAGCCCCTGTTGGCTCAGATCCTACGGCTTGATTTCTCCTAAGCTTGCACTTAGAAAAATACTCACCGTAACCTTCTTACTCCTCTGGAAGATATGACAGTTCTCGGAACCTCGTGAATTCTCCACGAAGAATTATGACCGTTCAATTCCTCCTTAACACTCCTACGAAATGAACAAGTATGCCTTCACAAAACTTGTCCACCAGCAAACCAACGTTGCTTCGCCTCCTTCCAATAGTTCAAGGCACTAGCTCTCTTGAGCTTTTCTTCGATAGCTTCGAAGATCCTATCCCTCCTGAGTTTGATTGGAAAATCCTCAAGTCCTTTGGGGAAATTTCCTATGCGCACTCCTTGCCACACTTCTTCAAATACTTTCAAGTATTTGAACCTCTTAGACTCTGCACACTCCTTGCGACAACAGTCTTTCAACAGTTTCCTCAGGTTGTAACTCTGAGACTTCACTCGGCCTGCGCACTCCTTGCGCGACTACTATTCTTAACTTGCACTTCTGCGAGAATGAGAACAATGTTATCCCTCCGGAGCTTGTAGAGATGAACTCTAACTTCTGTCAATGCACACCTTGCAGACAATTTCACTGCACTCCTTGCAGGAAAACTCTTGCTCAGACAGAGAAACAATTGAAACTCATTCTTTACTTTCCCTCTCTTCAGATTTCAAACATTCAACATGAAATCATACATTCACACATCAAAGAAAATGTATAACAGAAAGAGTAAAACAATCATGAGCATAACATTCAATCATGCATACACAGAAAGTATTTGAACAACATGAGTCTGAATCAAAGCTTCATATATTAATCTCAGAACTTCTGTACATGGGTTCTTCTACACATCTTTCTGCTTCTTCTTCTTCTCTATGCTCTCTTGATTTATTATGTTGCTAATGTTACAATGATAGAAGTGAGGGTGTTTATATATGTTTTCCCTCCGGCTCCTAAAACTGTCTAATCTAAGAATTCAAAGCTACCTACTTACATTATTAGCATAAATGCCTCTTAGTCCTTTAGATGAGAGTAGGACGCTCAAGGTCTGATTACAATCTGCAAGTACACCCTTTCTTAACTATTTCATTTATGTTTGGCGTATCAAACTTCAAAACATTTTAAACCATTCATCATGTGCCAAAATGCGTTGGTGTTTTGCCCCACGCTCGCTTGTTGTTGGCGTGGCTCCTGCATCAAGAGTGCTCACTTTATTCTCATGCGTACGACATATCAGACACCTCACATAGCTAGAGTTTTCATCAGTGAGATTGTGAAGCTGGATGGTGTGCCTAAGAGGATTATATCCGATCGAGGATCGGTGTTTACTAGATGATTTTGGATAAGTTTCCAAGAGGCCTTGGGAACCCAACTTAACTTTAGTACTGTGTATCACCCGAAGACTAACGGGTGGAATGAACGAATGAACCAGACCTTGGAGGACATGTTGTGCATGTACGTGATGGACCAACAAAAGCATTGGGAAAAATTCTTGCCACTAGTGGAGTTCGCTTACAACTACAGTTACTAGAGCAGCATTAAGATGGCGCCTTTCGAGTTTCTTTACGGGTGACCATGTCGGATGCCTTTGAGTTGGGATAGGCTTGAGGATAGAGTCCTGGTAGGCCTAGAAGTGATCCAAGAAATGGAAGAAAAAATGCAAACAATAAGACAAAGGATTAAAGAAGCACAGGATCGACATAAGAGTTATGTTGATGTGCACCGTGTCGACCGTAGTTATGAGGTCGGCGATCGAGTCTTCTTCCAGGTTACACCACATAAGAGTTTGATCAAGTTTGGGAAGGGAGCTAAACTCTCTCCTAGGTTCATGGGAACTTTTGAGATTGTGGAGAGAAAGGGTCCCGTGGCCTATCGACTAGCCTTGCCGGATTCCTTGAAGCATATGAATGATGTTTTTCATGTATCTATTTTGAGACATTATATTAGTGATCCTACACATGTTATTGACATGATTTCCTTGTAGGTATCAAATGAGGGGGCGCTCACGGCTGAGCCAATCCACATCTTGGATCATCGCATTCGACAACTACGATGTCGAATGGTAGATCAGGTCAAGGTCCAGTGGGACAATTATAGTTCGCACTCGGCAACCTGGGAGGACGCATATGATATGTGCCAGCAGTTTCCATTTTTGTTTGATAGATAGACATATGATACTATGATACACTTTATTTCGGCATATATATACTATGAAACTTTGGGATGAAGTTTAGACCAAGAGGGGGTGTATGTAACATCCCGCTCTGGCGCACTGAGCAAACTTATTCTTTGAGGACACTTGCTCGCAAGTGATCCAGATTATTATTCTATTAAAACTTTTGATTTTGATTATGAGGCGTTATATGTTGATGTCATGTTGTTTTACTGCATTGACATAGACAGGTGCTATTGAATCAGTTTACTGAGTGTACAGGGTTTTGGACCTTGAGTATGTAGAGGCATCGATGAAACCCTTGGACTTCGGATCGAGTCAGGGAGTGTACCATTGGGGTTTGATTGTTTTACTGTGATATTAGTGCATCTGATTAGATGATATGGATATGTTCTGACATGATTTGTTGATGATGCAGGCTAACGATAGCTTGCTGACCGGACTCACATGTGGAGTAAAGGGGTCACACATGACTACCCCAGATGTTGAGGGAGAGGTGTGGATAGTAGCCCTACCACAACCTACTAGTACTCCCACCGTGGCTCGAACTATAGGTTAACGATTACCTAGTTCTAGAGGACCCACGATGTCGTGAGGGAAGACTGCAACAGTCGCTCACGATGATTCTAAGGGGCACACAATAAGGTGGGGGCCTTATTCCTTAGAATCCCTTAGTCTCCCACAAGTTCACCTCACAGAGTGTTGACTCTAGGGGTTATTGATGTCTACCAAGTCAGTCAAGAGGCGAGTGGCACCCTTGGAGCACGTAGTGCATCCTGAAGGGCACGTCGCGCAAGGGAACAAATGAGGCGAGTGACACCCTTGGAGCACCTAGTGGATCCTGAAGGGCACGTCGCATTGTCGATGATAGAGGGATGAACTTAGATGGCCTTGGGATGAATAACATGTTAAGTATTTTTAAAACAATTTCCCTAATTAAATGTTGCCCAGTACGAAATTTAAGGTCTAAGTCTAAATTATGCTAGTGATAAAATTTTGTCTTCTATAAAAAAATAATAATATTATTAAAAATAAAAACAACTTAAATAATAATTATGATCTTCATTAAATCTTGTAACATGAAGGGAGTAAGAAACTTAATTTATTCATAAAAAGAAAAAAAAAATCTATTAATAAAATGTAAAAAGGGAATTAATTGTTTTATCTTTTTGATAATTTAAAATATACTAATTAACGATAAAAGGAAAAAGGGGTTAATTTACACACCTGCCTTTTTGAGTTCTAATTAAAAAGGGGAAAGAGGGAAAATCTTAAAATTTAGGAAACTAGGAAGCGAGGTAAACATAAAAAGGGAAAAAGGGGAACATAAGGCAAAAAACGGAATGTCAAACTTAGAAAAAGTATCTACCATTTAAGAGCTTTCTAATTTAAACTGAATCAGCAATTTAATAATAGGGAAAACCTTTAAAACCTGTAAGGGAATTTTGGGACACCTAGGAGTGATTCTAGGAGTAACTCTAGGTGAGTGAGGGAAATAAGATAATTAACTAATTAAAGAAATTAAAAACCGGAGGAATGTAGGGGATGGGGGACACTTGTACGGAGAAGAATTTTTAGGAATTTATTTTTAAAATTTTAATTAAATGAGATTTTAGGAAAGAAAGGAAGTTCGAAACTCTATATAATGAAGGAGGGAGAAGGATGAAGGGGGATCTTCTGTTTGCATAATGTTACGTTGCAGAAATATCTACTTGACTGATTTACTTGTGGGAGTTGGGATACCCAGCTCAGAGAGGAGTGGTAGCTCAGCCTTCTGAGGCAAGCTGGGAGCTAGTCGAAATCTATGGATAGTGAGTGTGTGGCCTCTTTACGGCTCGGGGGGATAAGGGGGAAGAAGAGTACCCCTAGCATTGGCTGGGAGGTACTGGTAAAGTTGTTGGATTATTGAGAGGGGGGGTGAATCAGTAATAATGTAATTATAATCCTTTTCTTCAAATGTTATATCAATGTAGAATTATTATCCAATAATGAGTAGTAATAAATAAACAATCACACACATACACAGTACACCAGTGTTTTACATGGAAACCGAAATCGAGAGAAAACCACAGAATGATTTTTCTAATATGTCTTGAAGAATTACATTCATTGGAAGCACCAACTTCCTTTGTTTTCCAGCTGCAACTGGAAGGAGGCTCCAACCCCCTAGTTTCTCAGGCTACAACCCGAGGGAAGCTCCAACTCCCCAAATCTCTGGCTACAACTAGAAGGAGGCTACAACCGGAAGGTGGCTACAACCACCTGTCCTTGCCCCATCTTGCCACCCTGAAGTAGAGGTAGAATGATGGAACCACTATCACACTATCAGTGTGGGATATACCACTGTAAACATGTACCAATAAATCTGAACCATGCATCAATCTGTAATCAACCTATACCATAAACAAGTGCATCAACCATGCACCAACCTGTAATCAACCTGTACCATAAACATGTGCATCAACCATGCACCAACCTGTAATCAGCCTGTACAATAAACAAATGCATCCAACCATGTACCAAGTATGTTCCAATAATGTGTCAACTACTCGTCAACTATGAATCATCAATATGTACCAACATCATCAACTATACACTTCATGTATGTGTCAACTCATCAACTACTTGTCTCAACCATGTACTCAACATGTGC